>ML420478.1:73137-91637 GCA_005239525.1 Nicotiana knightiana | reverse complement strand
TACGCGGGACCTCAACACATGAGAAATTATCAAGTCGTTTCACAACTCGTACGGCACAATCACGATAACACATAAAGTTGACGAAGACGGAACAACACCCGTTGTTCTAATACCTTTCCATGAAAAGCGCTCTACTGAAAGGAACATGTCTAGCTCACACAAAGCCCATAATCATATTTAAGTCCATCCACAAACATCGAGTCACCTCGCTCGCACCAAACGTAGCTATTAGCTTTTACCTGGGTCCACATTAACCCACTTTTTCTCATAATACACGAGAACAACCATCATCACCGGGACTAACACCCCATAATCCATAATCAACTGAACCGACCGCCCTCCAGGCATAAATTCTCAATTAAGCAATAATGCACTTCTTTATACTCGGTCCAAATCTGAATTCCATCAAGTGACTATATGTCATACTTTACACAATCTTTTCGCGGTCATGCTTCCACGACCTTCCACACATGGCAACAAGTCTGCCCAACCATAACACTTACCACACTGAGGCTGCAAAACACATCAAGAACCCATGACCAGGGTACAAAGCCTCTTTCACCGTATATCAATCTCAGGTGACACTAAAATAACACCAGCTTATACTGAACTTTCAAATCACCTTGCCTTGCTCTTCCGAGCTCATGACATCCTTATAAACATTAGATCTAAATCTCGATTCTTACTCCCNTCCCAGTTACATACTGCTTCCCGCACTTAACATACCAACATGAGGTAGCGCAAGAATTCCATCATAACTTTCGAACCACCAATAGGGTGAACACTTCATCATATAGAAACTTTTTACTTGACTCAATTCAAGAGTACCATCTCAACACACGAGTGAATTCCCATTATCACCCAGATCATGCAAATCCTTAAGTAGTAATCTATACCACCATAACCCTTCCGGGATCCGCCTACACATGACAGGCCATAGCACTCAAATGTTCCCACATGAAATCCATTACGACGGCCGACAAGCCCCCACACACCGGCACAAACCACATGCATAACTTAATCACACCGAAGGGACCGATCACTGCCGTAAATGTGTCATTTCAACCATGGCTAATCAATTTATCTTCTTTTAATCATCATTAATTACCTCAGGAACAATAACAACTTCCTTCAACCCATAGCAAACTCAACCCTCACTCCTTCCGAGTGACCTTGATTCACAAGACTATGCTGCCTAAATCCCGCAACCCGTCTCATACCCTTCTGATAATCTTTCTTCAATTTGGATTTTATTCCTCTCACTCATCCAATACTATCTTGCATGCTAAAACATATCATAGAACATTCCAACCATCCTCATTTTTTCTCAGAGATTACTCTGCAAAAGCTCGATTCTCGATCATACTGCTGCCTTGAAATCCTTAATCGTCGCATTCTTAACTTTTGAATTCACTAGGACCGCTACTGAGAGTCACCCACTCTGACTGGCCCCGAATACAATCAACCTCAAGGCTCTCCTAGCACAGGAACACCTTTTTCAATGAAACACGTGACTGATTCACTATCCTTACAACTCGCCCCTGCCTTAAGCATAAGGTCTGAATCTTCCAAAGCCTAACCCTGATCCGACAGGGCCAAATTTTGCACATATTCATCAAATCCCACGCACAATTACCAATTTACCCCTTTTTCCTTAGCTGAAATAACTCGCCAACACGCCGAAAATCCTCAACCCCATGCGAAGACAATCCTACAACCCAACTGCAGATGGTGGGACTCCCCCACTTAACCCGAGGCTACTCCTTGCACCACTCTAGACCCTATTGAGATCCCTCATCCTTTGATAACACGATCTTGCTCAGCCAATCCATTCAAATCTTCCAAATTCTCTTGATGTCACTGTCACGACCCAAATTTCCCTCCGTTGGTTATCGTGATGGCACCTAGTCTTAGGGACTAGGTAAGCCTACATTTCACCGAACAACAACAATAATGTAGAATTTAAAAAAAAATTCGAAATAGAATTCTTGACAGAGTTTACGACTTCCCAAAACCCGGTAAATACAAGGCATAAGCTCTACGAAGTCTTTCTATCAAATCTAAGCCTGCGAACGCAGCAGCAAGTTACCTTGAGTCTCCTCAGCAATGATCTGCGCACCTACCGACAACCATAACCTGAAGTTGCATCACAAAAAAATGTGCAGAAGTGTAGTATGAGCACACCACAGCGGTGCCCAGTAAGTATCAAGACTAACCTCGGTGAAGTAGTGACGAGGACTAGTCAAGACACCACCGGTCTAACAAGTAAAAAGGCATAGATGTATAACGACCGAAACAAAATATTTATCTAACGATTTCTCAAAGTAATTAACGATACGATCAAATAATATAGAAGGAAATTCAATAATCACGATCAACGGACAACATAGTAGAAATACGCAAAGAGAATGGAAAGAATGCAATCCAAATGGCGGGAAATTCAACCCAATAAAAACACTAGCAACTCAACACTGCATCAATTCATTCACGTCAGGCCTTAGCCAATAACTTAATAAAAATGGTCAAACCTTCGAGTGAAAACCTTTAAATCGTGAGTTCATTTTGAAAACTTTGAAGATAAAGTCATTTCAGAATAGAGAAATTTCTTCTTTGAAACATACTTTCTCTAAATGTATATTATATAATTTTTATAAAGAGAAATCTTTATAACATAGTTTTTTCAAATACGGGGTGTTCAAATACACTTTCCCAAACACTGCTCTTTCAAGTATCATCAATATACATGATGTTAAAAATATATTTTCTCAAATACTGCTCTTTCAAATATCATTAAAACACGTGATGTTCAAAATATATTTTCCCAAGTACTGCTCTTTCAAATATCATCAAAACACGTGAGGTTCAAAATATATTTTCCCAAGTACTGCTCTTTCAAATATCATCAAAACACGTGATGTTTCGATTATATTTTCCCAGGTACTGCTCTTTCAAATATCATCAAACACGTGATGTTTAAAATATATTTTTCCAAGTACTGCTCTTTCAAATATCATCATTTTGCAAGACAAATATTTTTTTCAAATATACTTTCCAAAAGAAGTCCTTTAAACATAACTTTTCTAGGAGATAATTGCTTTTCAACTATACTTTTCAATATGTATATTCATATCTTTCGATTCAAATCTCCTCAATCATAAACTACCGGAACTCAGTCCGCCACTCAGAATTTGTCATGCAATGCAGTACAGAGGGAAAGCTCCCGGATCTCTGTCCGTAGTCCCAATTTAAATATGCGATGCAGTACAGGGGGAAAGCTCCCGGATCTCTGTCTGTAGTCCCAATTTAAATATGTGACGCAGTACAGGGGGGAAGCTCTCGGATCTCTGTCCGTAGTCCCAATTTACATATGTGATGCAGTACAGGGGAAAGCTCCCGGATCTCTGTCTGTAGTCCCAATTTAAATATGCGATGCAGTACAGGGGGAAAGCTCCCGGATCTCTGTCTGTAGTCCCAATTTAAATATGCAATGCAACCAATGAGGAAAACAACCAGAATGCGACAGAAACAACATATATTTCCACAACCGGCGCGAAAGCAAACAAGGCCGAATACAAAGTGCGGTGAGCAAATCAATACATAGACTTAAATCACAAAAATGGTAACAACTCACTCATAAGAAGTAGCCACTAAGAGGAATGCCAGTCACAAAGAGAGATCAGCATAACGAGGGGAAAACAAGAAATATAGGAATGATTCTATACATTCAAGTTCGCAACCAAGAAACCAAATCATCCCGGCCAGGGAGCCAGCTATAACCAAATCTCACTTAGACAATTAGCTTCACCGAATAAACTCAGTTTGAACAATGCTCAGTAAATAGGCAGCATATGAAGGAAGACATATCATAACGGTAGGAAAAATAAAGTCTTCATTTAGGTCAATTAAGATCATATAAGAAACAAGGAATGCAATGCAATTACTTCTAACTTGAACAGGAGAAGATGAGATTGGGAATCAGGAATTCATATATAACAAGTTCAATTCATATACGGGGAACATAAGAACCCAAAACTCCCTAAAGGGCAATCTATTTGCAAATAAGTTCGAGTACACACTCATCACCTCGCGTACGCGGACTACAATCAACATGGAAGACTCAATCCTAAGGGGTAGTTCCCCCACACAAGGTTAGGCAAGATACTTACTTCAAAGACGACAAACCGGTACTCAAAACTAGACTTCTCAGGAGGGAAGGCCTCCGGATGGCTCAAAATTAACTAAAACAACTTCAAAATACAAAAAAACATATAAGGAACGATTCCGAATAATAAAGTCTCAATCTTTGCAAATTTATAAAAAAATCGACCCAAAAGTCGACCCCCGGGCCCGCACCTTTGAACCCGACAAATTTTACGAATTCCGATTACCCATTCCAATACGAGTTCGCCAATACCAAATTTATCCAATTCCGATAACATTTGGTCATTCAAATCATGAATTTTCATTTTTGAAGTTTTCTTTCAAAACCCACACTTCCCTCACCCCAAAACACAATTTAAATGATAAAAACAAGAACTAATTCATGAAATATATTTAATTCTAGTGAAAGAACACTTACCAATTCTATTTTTGTGAAAATCCCACAAGGAATCGCCCAAAATCGAGTTCAAAAAGTCAAAATATGTTTAAAATGGTGAAACCCCCGATTTTGGAAACTTATAATATGCCCAAGCTTTTAAAGCAACGCGATCGCAGGGATCGAGGCGCGATCGCATAGAGAAAAAAATATCACAGGTCAAAAATGCTCTACGCGATCGTGGAATAGCTTATGCGATCGCGTATAAGAAGCAGGCTGGCTTCTGCGATCACGGATGGATTCATGCGAACGCGTAGAAGAAAAAACTGGGCACTTCAAATTTACATTATGCGATCGCGTCTAAGGCTATGTGATCGCATAGAAGGGAGGGACAGCAGTCATAACAGCAGCAAAAACCTGATTCTTTTCTAAGTTTCAACACCCCGACGCCTATCTGAAACACACCCGAGCCCTCGGGGATCAAAATCAAATATACACACAACCTCAAAAATATCATACGGACTTATTCGAGTAATCAAATCACCAAAATAACATCATAAGTATCTAATTAACCTCAAGATAAATGAAATTTCTCAAACTTCTTTAAACATCAAATTTTTTGCATTTAAGGTCCGAATCACGCCAAACGAAGTCCGTTTATTTCCAAACTTCACATATAACACATATAATTTGTATCGAACCTGTACCGGGATTCGGAACCATAATACGGGCCCGATATCACAGGTTTCACCTCAAATTTTATTATCAAAAACCTTTATATTTTTCAGAAAAGAATTTTCTTTAAAAATTCATTTCTCGGGCTTGGGACCTCGGAATTTGATTCCGGGCATACGCCCAAGTCCCATATTTGTCTACGGACCGTCCGGGACCGTCAAATCACGAGTCGGGGTCCGTTTACCAAAAATGTTGATTGAAGTCAACTTTATTCAAATTTCCAATACATAATTACCATTTTTATCAATTTTCACATAAAGGCTTCCCCGCTACATGCCCGGGATGCGCACGCATATCGAGGTGAGATAGAAGGAGGTTTTCACGATCTCAGAACACAGAATGAGCTAGAAAGATATAGGATGACCTTTTGGGTCATCACAAGCACTCCCTAAATAGCATCATTCACACATTCTATCTCCTACCGATTAGCCACTAGAACCCCTCACAGAACCTGCCAACCCCGCCATTGCTAACCTATCCCCAGAAGACAACCCACCTGTAGAAATCACCCACGGACACCTCCCAACGACTCTGAAATGCACGCTCTCTGCGACCTCAATACCCCATTCTACGCCCTTCTTCATTTACCAACTACTAGTCCGTCTGCTCCTCATGGACATGCATTAAATGTGCGACAATATCTCCAAATTCTAAGTTGTGCTGCCGCTCCCCAACTTTGCGACTGCTCGACTTTCGCTTCTTAGGCCTGACCTCCTAGAATTGGAACCACCGCCTAGCCTCATTCCAGGATCATTCTTTTCCAACCGCATTCTTCAATACTTCTTCTCAATACTCTGACCCCACGCAACCGAAGAAACCATAGCACCGCCAAACCTAACACATTCCACTCGATCAATGACGACGACTACACGTCACATGTGCATATCCCATCTCGCTTGAAGACACTAAGTCTTACTACCTTATCAACCCCAACCGGACCATTCATAACCCAAAATGCCATTCCTCTGCCGGCACAAAAGCACTAATATCTCGAAATCACGCTCTGAGGAAACCTCCCTTCAAACTATTCATCTCTCCCAACATACAGGAAAACGTTCTATCATCATATCGACACCACGCGACGATCAATTGCAAACATCATTACTACCTGAGCACAACCTTAAGGCTCCCAGAAAACACAGCTACTGAGCTGAAATAACATATTGCCCTTTCGCAGGGCCATAACAATAATCACGACCATTTACACATGGAAGAATCTCGAATTACATTCGCAGCACCATTTCCATGCCTCAAATTCCTGACCCATAGCAAGTGCTTCGCGACGCGTAAGATTGATTAGGAATGAACATAGGCATAAGCCTCACAGGAATCAACTCGCACGATGAAGAATAAAGAAGGGAAGTACTCCTAACAACCCTGTAGCCTCTCGAAGATAAGTACAGACATCTCTGTACCGATCAGCAAGACTGTACTAGACTTGATCATGACTCGTGAGACCTACGGGAACCTAGCGCTCTGATACCATGTTGTCACGACCCAAAAACCATAGGTCGTGATGGCGCCGGACACCACTGTCAGGCAAGCCAAATCCTTAATTAGTTGAAATACATTCATGTTTTAACATTTTCAAAACCGTTACCTTTTCTTGCATTTCATAATCAAATAAATAAATTTTCGTAAATTAAACTACGACAGCAAATAAAATTCTATTATTTAAAAACAGTGATCTAAAGATTTCACTTAAACAATTATATGCCAATACATATCCCAGAACCCGGTGTCACAAGTACATGAGCAGCTTCTAAGAATTTTACAAATACTACAAAGCTTGTCTGAAATACAATTTGGACAAGGGATTTGAAATAAAAATAATACGGTAAGAGGGAGACTGCCAGCTGCGGAACGCCTCCGGATGATGCAGCACGTCCAAGTTTCCAAATCAACCACTGTGCTATGTAGGTACTTGTGCAACAAAATGCACAGCAAGTGTAGTATGAGTACAAAAACAACATGTACTCAGTAAGTCGCCCGCCTAACCTCAGAGAGGTAGTAACGAGAGGTAGTGACGAGAGGTCAATTTAGACACTTACTAAAGGTCCATTTAAAATATTCAAGAGTGACATTAAGCATGGTTCATCATAGGCAATTTATAAAACAGGATTTAAATATCTTACAACTCTGTTCACATTTAACACTTCATATCTTCGTCATATTAATAATTAATCAACATGGTGATTTAATCAAATAATAATAAATCAACGGAAGGAAAAACTTCTTCCAAAAAGCCTTTTTAATAACTTTAAATCTTTGTCACTTCAATCGACAATTTAACATTTCAGGCTAATAATCAGGCAAATATCATAGCAACTACACAACAAATATCATGCGCAGGCAATGCCGAGGGTCGAACAGTGCGGACCAACAATAACAAATTGTGCGTTGTCGCGGGGTCGACCGGCTCGAACCATAGATGCATCTATCTGCCCCGCTCGCGAATCGATCATGCGACGCAATTAACATAATATGGCTAGCCTGCTCGCGAATCATGCATGCAACTCAGGTGCTCATAAGTATACATACACAAATACAGGGTCTTCCTGTTCGCGAATCACTCAAGCGACTCAGGCACCCAAAGTTACACATATCCACATAATAAATTCATATTTTATCAAGAAAACCTTTTTTTTCTCAGGATAGTGGAAAAATCTTTATTAAAAGAAACATGAAATATAGGTTTTGAAATCTTTGTTTTTGAAACTCATTTATCCAGTTTAGTAATATTCCATGATACAACCCAGTCCAGGTACACACATATATTCACAGCGGAAACAATTCTCTTTTTAAAAGTTTAACAATATGAGCTCTAGTTTTCTTTTAAACATTGAATTACATTTCTGTCATATCAGCAGTTTAATATCACAGGCAGGGTTACAGGTACACACATAAAGCATGCTAGTGGGTCCTAGGCTACCCGGACATGGCATAATAGTAGCTACGCACGGACTCCCGTCACCTCGTGCGTACGTAGCCCCCGAAGATAATAGCATATACTGAGTTAATTCACCTAGGGGGACGATTCCTCCTCACAAAGTTAGAAAGGAGACTTACCTCGCTCCAACATTCCAACACCGACTTCCAAGCCCTTCCGATGACTCCAAAGGACGTACAACGCTCCAAAACTACCACATAATGGAAAAGAAATGAAAATTCATCCTAATACTCACAACAAATTCAGATTATATACTTTCCCGACCCCGCTCGAAGAAATGACCAAAATGCCCTCGGGCCCACGTGCCCGAAAATCCATAATTCTCGAAGATATGTTCTACCCATAGCTTTACTAACTCAAATATATAATTTACTCAAATATTCATGCTTAATTCGTGGTTAAAAAACCAAATTTTCACTTTCTAGGTTTTTCTTCAAAAACCCCAATTTTCCCACAATTTCCCATATCAAATCATGCATCAATCTTGTATTTAACCTTAGAAATAAGTACAAACAACTTACCTCTGATACCTGATGAAATCTCCCTTGAAAAGCTCTCCAAAATCGTCTCAACCAAATGAAAAATAAGAGAAAAATGGCACAAACCCGATTGTAAAACATTCTGCCCAGGCACCTCTTCGCACCTGCAATCCAATAGCCGCTCTTGCGGCTCCGCACCTGCAGAAATTCCATCGCAGGTGCGGCTCTGACTCATCCCAGCAACTCCCGCTCATGTGATCCCTCTCTGCACCTGCGATACCGCAGGTGCGACCAAACTCCCGCAACTGTGGTCCCTCAGCTCCAGACCCAAATCTCGCACCTGCGGCTCCGCACTTGCGGTCAAAGCCTCGCAGGTGCGATTATTTTCTAGATGACAGCAAGCTTCACTTCTTCAGACTTCAATTCTTGATCCAACAACCACCCGGAATCCACCCGGGGCCCCCGGGACCCCGTCCAATCACACTAACTTGTCCCAAAACATGACACGGACTTGCTCGAGCCCTCAAATCACATTAAACAACACCGAAATCAAGAATCGCACTCAAATCTAATTCTTTAAGAACTTAGAATTTCAAACTTCTACATCCGACGCTGAAACCTATCAAATCACATCCGATTGACCTCAAATTTTGCATACAAGTCATATTCAACATTACAGACCTGCTCCAACTTTCGGAATTGCATTCCGACCTCGATATCAAAACTTCCACTTCCGGTCGAATTTCCCAGAAACCTTCAAATTTCTTTCTTTAGCCAAATGACTCCAAAATGACCTACGGACATCCAAATTCACTTCCGATCGCGCTCCCAATTCCAGAATCGCCATAGGGAGCTATTCCCAGACTCGGAATCCCAAACGGACGTTAACCTCACTGATATGCACTTCAAGCCCAAATTCATGAAATCTTCTAAAATGCTAACTCCACAATATACGTTGAAACACTCCCGGGTGATCCAAAACCCGATCCGGAGATACACCCAAGTACGAAATCATCATACGAACCTTCTGGAACCTTCAGATCCTGATTCGGAGATCGTTTACTCAAAATTCCAATCTTAGTTGATTTCTCTAACTTAAGGCTTCTGAAATGAGAATTCTCTTTCCAAATAAATTCTAAACTTCCTCGAATTCAATTCCGACCACGCCCACGGGTCATAATACTTGAAATGAAGCTTCTCACGACTTCAAAATGTTGAACGACGCACTAGAGCACAAAATGGTCGGTCGGGTCGTTATAGAGGCAAAGAGATGCAGATAATTGATGATAACAATTTAAGCAAGAAGACCATTGAAGATTAAATTTTTAGTGCAGTCCATTAGTTCTTAGTTTCATATTTATTTGTCGCATTTTTTATATATATTTGGAGTCTTTTATTTTTATCAAAGTTTATTTTATTCCAGTCATGTTTTAAAGTTAGTAGATTCAGTTTGTATATATTTCCTTTTCTCTCATTGTATAAAAAAACAACAACAAAAAAATTTGATTGAAAAATATTTTAGTTTGTTTTATTTTTACAAAAAGAAAAAAAATCATCAAAATTTTTATTCCCCTCCTGAACTACGTAATGGTCTGATTCATGCAGCGTCATGATACGTAGGCAATCCCCATCGGGTGCGATCATAACCATAATTAATCTGGGAAAAAAAATAGATTTTAGGAATAAGTAAATAAAAAGAGAGAGAGAAAAAGAGAGTTAAATTCAAGAGGAAATAATCAATAAACCAGGATGAAGCATAAAGCCTTCCAAACTCATTTTAGAAAGGAAACTGGCACTAGGTGCATGACATACAATGTGTGATTAATATTTACAAAATTCCTAACTCTAACACGTTTGTGTAACGACCCGGTCCGTCGTTACATAGAACCTGCATTATAATTTTTGTTATTGACTCGTCATAGGTTGGTTATTCTGTTATTGATGTGTTAGAGTCGATAGGCTTGAAATTGAAGGGTTGTAGTGAGAGTTCACTCATGTAGCCTTTAAAGATAGCATATTAATGGGAAAAGTCAACTGGGAGTTGACTTATTGGGAAACGAACTTGAAATGCAGATTTTATGGCTCGGATAGCTTCGTTAGGTGATTTGGAACTTAAGAGTGTGTTCAGAATATTTTGTGATGTCCGGTGTAGAATTAAGCTTGAATTGGCAAAAGTTAGTTTTTGGCGATTTCCGGTTGGCAGTGGAAAATAGGTCATGGGGGTCGGAATGGAATTTCGACAGTTGAAACAGGTTTGTAATGTCATTTTGGATATGTCTGCAAAATTTTAGGTCAATCGGAGTTGTTTTGGGTAGTTTCGGCATCGTTGGTGGAATTTAGAAAATTCAAAGTTCATAGGCTTGAATTCGATGTGTTTTGGGGGTTTTGATGTTGTGTTTGATGTTTCGTAGGCTCCACTAAATTTGAACAATCATATATGATGCGTTGGTATGTTTGGTTGGGGTCCCGAGGGGCTCGGGATGGTTTCAGATGGTTAACGGGGAGTTTGGTATGGTTTTGTCACTGTTGATGTTGTTGTTGCTGGTGTTTTCGCACCTATGGATGGGGAGCCGCAAGTGCTATTCCGCAGGAGTGGACGAGGCACCATAGGTGCGAAAGTTTGGCTGAGTGAGAGGATTCCGCAGGTGCGAGTTAATTGTCGCACCTGCGAGGCCGCAGGTGCGGGAGGTCGATCGCAGGTGCGGGATTTGAGGTCCTTGGGGTTTTTCCGCAGGTGCGAGTAAGTGGTCGTAGGTGCGGAACCATTGGACAAAAAGTATAAGAGCGTGCCTTCGCGAATTTTAGCCATCTTTGTCAATATTTCATCCTGGTTTGAAACTTTTAGAAGGGTTTTGAAGAGGGGATTCGATAGTTCTTCATTGAGGTAAGGTCTTTGGATTCTAAACTCGTTTATATGTGATTAAAGGTCGAATTTATGGTGGGAAATTAGGGAAAAATCAGTGCAAATTGGGTAATTAGGGAAAATGGGGATTTGAGGGGTCATTTGGACTCCGAATTTAGTGTTCTTTATATGTACGGACTCGTGCGATGATGAATAACAGTTTGGTATAAAAATTTCTGAGTTTCGAGATGTGGGCCCGGGGGTCGAGTTTGACCAATTTTGGGATTTTTGAGTATTTTTGATACATTTCGATTGGGATTAGTTCCTTAGCATATTATAATGATATACATCTGATTGTTGGTAGATTTGGAGCACTCGGAGGCCGAATTTAGAGGCAAGGGCACTGCGGAGTAGTGTATTAGCCGGTTTTGAGGTAAGTAACGCTTCCAAACTTGGAACTGAGGGTTCGAAACCCCAAACTATTTGATATTTGATGTTAATTAAGGGGATGCACTTGCCAAGTGACGGGCATGCAGGCGTACACTGAATATTTGTAGCCTGGCTCATCCCATGGCACTGTCTAATGGTTATCTCAGGTTGATATTTGTATTGTGAAGGTGGTATTTACCTTGAACGCAATAGAAATCATGCTAAGTATAAATGTTAAGGCTTCACGCTGATATGTTCAGACCGGAACGGTCGATTAATTCTGTCTCTATTTATGATTATTGTTTTCATGTACTCAGTCCTGTTATAGTATATGTTTCATGCCTCAGTCTCGTAAGTTGCTAGTTTATTCTATATTATCATTGGTTTGGGCTGATTTTCATATGTTAGAGCATTGTGAGTGAGACTGTAAGGTACTGACTGAGTGAGGCTTGAAGCCTGATTTTGAGACAGTTATGAGGTCGGACTGCACACTGCAGCGACCCTGGAATCATGCCTCTGTTGGCTTGATATAGCGCTTAGGCTGAAAGGAGCCTCTCCGGAGTTTTTACACCCCCAGTGAGCGCACAGTTATTGAGCGATGGATTTCCCTGGACATGGATCTTGTCCGAGTATTATGTTCCATAGATGGATCTTCTCCGTGGGTCTTATGTTCCGAAGATGGATTTTCTCCGTGGTTATTATTTTCCGGAGATGGATTCCGTGGGGGCTGGATCGGCCTTTTTCCTCAGTACTTGGTGACTGTGTCACTTGTGTTTATGTAATATCCGGGATGGAGTTCCCTGGGCCGAGAGGCCGTATTCTAGTACTGAGTGGACCACCTTATGAGAGTTTGATTACTGAGTATACATCATACTTGATTCTATATGAATTCATGCTAGTATGCAGAGTTACAGACATATATTGATGCATCGTGTTTATCTCCTGATATATTACTGCCATGTCCAAGTTATATATTGTTGTTCGAATTACCGGAGGTTTAGTCCGTCATTACCTCTCAGCCCGTAGTTTGGTTTCGTTACTACTGAGTTGGTGTACTCACGTTACCCCTGCACCTTGTGTGCAGATTCAGGTACAGCGGGATTCAGCTCCGGTCAGTGAGTAGCAGCAGTTTCATCAGAGTTGATGAGGTAGCAGCTAGCGACCGTGATCTCGTCTTCTCTTCCTTTTTTACCTGTCTTATTTATTTTTCAGACTATGTTGGTCATTCTTTTTTTTTTGGTTGTATTAAGCACTAGCAGATCATGACTATGTGACACCGGATCCGCGGTTTGTAGGATTTGGGTTTTGAATTTCATAAACTGGTTTCCAAATTTTGATTTATTATTATTTTTATCCACAAACTTGTTAAGAAGGATATTTTATTGGGGATTGTAATTTGTTAGATAAGATGGGTGTCTTTCCTGGTTCTACGACAGGCGCCATCACGACTCCGGAAATGGGTCGTGACAAGTTGGTATCAGAGCGCTAGGTTAAACGGGTCTCACCAGTCATGAGCAAGTTTAGTAGAGTCTTGCGGATCGGTACGAAAACGTCTGTACTTATCTTCGAGAGGCTACAGAACCCTTAGGAAAGTCCCACATCTTTGAATTCTGTCGTGCGACTATGTTGAACTCTGAAACTAAACTTCTGTTGTTTTCATTCTCTCACAGATGGTGAGGACTCGTGCTACCGATAGTGGTGACCAGATCCCAACAGGACCAGCCCGAGGCTGAGGTCGTGGCAGAGGGAGGGGTGCAGCCCGCACAGTAGCCAAGGCAGCACCTGTGGACCCTCCCATTGCCCAGGAGTAGGTCCCCGCAGCTGAGATTCCAGCGAAGCAGACTCAGGAACCAGTAGTGCCCTTTGTGATTCCGGGTCTTCAGGAGACCCTAGCCCAGATTTTGACGGTGTGCACCAGCTTGGCACAGGTCATCTCTATGTCCACTATTGCTACTACTTCTCAGGTCAGGGGAGGCATCCAGACTCCAGCCAACCCGTAATATCCATAGATGGCACACATTCCCTAGTAGCATCTCAGAACGCTAAGCCTCACCTTATTGCCAACACAGGGTACTATATCCCCTGGTTGTATTTCTCATTCCCTAGTATAATCTTAGTGAGCCATGAGCCTCACCTTATTGCCAACACAGGGTACTAGATCCCCTTGTTGCATTTCTCATCGCTAACATAGGGTGCGATATTCCGTAGTAGCATCTCAGAGTGACACGAGCCTCATTTTATTGCCAACATAGGGTACGACATTCCCTAGTAGCATCGCACAGTGACACGAGCCTCATCTTATTGCCAACACAAGGTACTACATCCCCTGGCTGCATTACTTTATGCCAACATAGGGTACGACATTCCCTAGTAGCATCTCAGAGTGCCTCGAGCCTCATCTTATTGCCAACACGGGGTACCACATCCCCTAGCTGCATTACTTTATGCCAACATAGGGTACGACATTCCCTAGTAGCATCTTAGAGTGCCACGAGCCTCATCTTATTGCCAACAAAGGGTACTACATTCCCCGGTTTCCTTCTATCAGGTCCCAGAGATTATTCCTGTACCGCCTGTAGGGCCAACTCAGCCTGAGGAGGGCTCAGCTGCTTCAGAGGATGAGCAGCGGAGACTTGAGAGGTTCAAGAAGTATGACCCTCCGGTATTTAGTGGGCTAGAATCAGATGATGCCTTGGGATTTCTAGAGGAGTGTCACTATATTCTTCGCACTATGGGCATAGCCGAATCTAGTGGTATTTCCTTTACTACCTTCCAGCTTCACGGGGCCGCCTATGATTGGTGGCGCACCTATGAGTTAGACAGTCCAGACGAGGCTACTTCACTGACCTAGACCCAGTTCTCAGATATGTTCTTGAGGGAGTTTGTTCCTCAGAACCTCAGGGACGCATGGCACGCAGAGTTTGAGCATTTGCACCGGGTGCTATGACAGTTTCAGAGTATGCTATCTGTTACACTAGATTGGCTAGGCATGCACCGGTTTTGGTTACTATTGTATGCGAGAGGGTTCACCGGTTTATTGAGGGTCTTATCCCACCCATCAGATCTAGCATGGATCGAGAGTTGGAGATGGACATTCCTTATCAGCATGTAGTGAGAATTGCTAGGAGGATCGAGTGTATGCTCGCTAGGGAGCGAGAGGAGAGAGAGGCCAAGAGGTCTCGAGAGTCGGGCCACTACTCTGGTGCCCGTACCCTAGTAGCAGGTCGTCATGGTAGGGGTTATATGGTCCACCCAGTTCATTCAGCTCTTCCAGCAGCCAGCAGTACCCCAACTCCACCCAGGCCTCAGGAGCCTTACTATGCACCTCCAGTTTCTAGTGCGCCTCCTGCGCGGGGTGCTTTCAGAGCTCAGTCTAGAAGACCTGGCCCTAGCCAGTCACAGCCACCACGTCCTCCCAGAGCTTGTTTTGAGTGTGTCGATACACGCCATGTGGTTAGGGACTGCACCAGACTTGGTAGGGGTGCATCTTCACAGACTTTTCAGCCACAGCGTGCTCATCAGAGTTCTCAGGCCATGATCATAGCTCCAGTTGCTACCCCATCTGCCCAGCCAGCCAGGGGCGGAGGTCGGGGAGGTAGAGGTCGCCCTCGAGGGGGAGGCCAGGCCAGATATTATGCTATTCCTGCTCGTACCGAGGTTGTTGCCTCCGATTCTATCATTACAGGTATTATACTAGTTTGTCACAGAGATGCATCTGTTCTATTCGATCCAGGCTCCACGTACTCTTATGTGTCTTCTTATTTTGCTCCTCATTTGGGTATAGCCCGAGATTCTTTGGGTTCTCCTGTTTATGTTTCTACTCCTGTGGGAGATTCTCTTGTTGTGGACCGCGTTTATCGGTCGTGTTTGGTTACTATTCGTGGTTTTTAAACCAGTGTGGATTTATTGTTGCTCTATATGGTGGATTTTGATATTATCTTGGGTATGGACTGGTTTTCGCCCCATTATGTTATTCTTGATTGTCACGCTAAGACCGTGACACTGGTTATGCTAGGTATTTCGCGTGTTGAGTGGAGTGGTACTTTATATCACACTCCCAGTAGAGTTATCTCTTTTCTTAGAGCTCAGCGTATGGTTGAGAAGGGGTGTGCCTTGTATTTGGCTTATGTGAGAGATGTCAGTGTTGATACCCCTTCTATTGATTCAATTCCAGTGGTACGGGATTATCCCGATGTGTTTCCAGCTGATCTTTCGGGCATGCCGCCCGATAGAGAAATTGATTTTGGCATTGATTTGTTGTCGGGCACTCAGCCCATTTCCATTCCTCCTTACCGTATGGCTCCTCCTGAGTTGAAGGAGTTGACGGATCAGTTACAAGAATTGCTTTATAAGGGTTTTATTCGACCCAGTGTTTCACCTTGGGGTGCTCCTATCTTGTTTGTGAAAAAGAAAGATGGTTCTATGCGCATGTGTATTGATTATAGCCAGTTGAACAGGGTTACAGTAAAGAACTGTTATCCCTTGCCTCGTATTGATGATTTATTTGGCCAGCTTCAGGGCGCACAGGTATTTTCTAAGATTGATTTGCGCTCAGGTTACCATCAGTTGAAGATTCGGGAGCCGGATATCCCGAAGACTGCTTTCAGAACTCAGTATGGCCATTATGAGTTTCTAGTTATGTCATTCGGGCTGACCAATGCCCCCGCAGCATTTATGCATTTGATGCACAGTGTGTTCAGGCCATATCTCGACTCGTTCGTAATTGTTTTCATAGATGATATTCTTGTTTATTCCCGGAGTCGGGAAGATCATGAGCAGCACCTGAGGTCAGTGCTTCATACCTTAAGAGAGAAGAAATTATATGCTAAGTTCTCAAAATGTGAATTTTGGTTGAGTTATGTGGAATTCTTAGGCCACGTGGTATCGAGTGAGGGCATTCGAGTGGATCCGAAAAAGGTAGAGGCCGTGCAGAGTTTGCCCAGGTCGTCCTCAGTTACAGAGATTCGCATTTTCCTTGGCTTGGCGGGTTACTACCGCCGTTTTGTGGAGGGGTTTTCATCGATTGCAGCCCCTATGACTAGATTGACCCAGAAGGGTGCTCCATTTTAGTGGAGAGAGGAGTGTGAGGCGAGCTTTCAGAAGCTCAAGATAGCTTTGACTACAGCCCCAGTCTTGATATTTCCTACTGGTTCGGGGTCTTATACAGTTTATTGTGATGCCTCGCGTGTTGGCCTTGGAGAGGTGTTGATGCAGGACGGCAGGGTGATTGCCTACGCGTCCAGACAGTTGAAGATACATGAGAAGAATTACCCTGTCCATGACCTTGAGTTAGCTGCCATTGTTCATGCCTTGAAGATTTGGCGTCATTATTTGTACGGTGTGCCTTGTGAGATTTATACTGACCACCGGAGTTTGCAGCACATATTCAGGCAGAAGGATCTAAATTTGCGCCAGTGTAGATGGTTAGAGTTGCTAAAGGACTATGACATCACTATATTATACCAACTGCGGAAGGTCAATGTGGTGGCCGACGCCTTGAGTCGTCGGGCGGAGAGTTTGGGGAGTTTGGCATACCTTCATGCAACTGAGAGGCCTTTAGCCTTATATGTTCAGTCCTTAGCCAGTCAGTTCGTGAGATTGGATCTTTCTGAGCCTTGCCGGGTATTGGCTTGTGTGGTTTCTCAGTCTTCCTTATTCGACCGTATCAGGGAGAGGCAGTATGATGATCCTCATTTACTTGTCCTCAGGGACACGGTCTAGCACGGTGATGCCGGAGATGTGACCATTGGAGATGATGGGGTATTGAGGATGCAGGGACGAATTTGTGTGCCTAATGTTGATGGGCTTCGAGAGTTGATTTTGGCAGAGGCCCACAGTTCGTGGTATTCCATCCATCCGGTTACTGTGAAGATGTATCAGGATTTGAGGCAGCACTATTGGTGGCGAAGGATGAAGAAGGATATAGCATAGTTTGT
Source organism: Nicotiana knightiana (assembly GCA_005239525.1). Classification (NCBI taxonomy): domain Eukaryota; kingdom Viridiplantae; phylum Streptophyta; class Magnoliopsida; order Solanales; family Solanaceae; genus Nicotiana; species Nicotiana knightiana. The sequence continues at coordinate 73,729 of ML420478.1, read as the reverse complement.
AGCCAAGTGCCTCAATTGTCAGCAGGTCAAATGTGAGCATCAGAGACTGGGAGGGTTACTTCAGCAGATTGAGCTTCCAGAGTGGAAATGGGAGCGGATCACCATGGACTTTGTGGTTGGACTTCCTTGGACTTTAAGGAAGCAGGATGTTGTTTGGGTGATTGTTGATAGGCGGACTAAATCAGCCCATTTCATTCCGGTGCTGACTACTTATTCATCGGAGCGGTTAGTGGAGATATATATTCGGGAGATCGTTCGTCTGCATGGTATTCCAGTTTCTATTATTTTAGATAGAGGTACTCAGTTCACTTCAGGGTTCTGGAGAGCCGTTCAGCAGGAGTTAGGTACCAAGGTGGAGTTGAGCACAGCATTTCACCCCCAGACAGACGGACAGTCCGAGCGCACTATTCAGATTCTTGAGGATATTCTCCGTGCATGTGTGATTGAGTTTGGAGGGTCATGGGATAAATTCTTTCCATTGGCAGAGTTCTCTTACAATAATAGTTATCAATCCAGCATTCAGATGGCGCCGTATAATGCTTTATATGGTAGGAGGTGCAGATCTCCGGTGGGTTGGTTCGAGCCGGGTGAG
>ML420478.1:0-71961 GCA_005239525.1 Nicotiana knightiana | reverse complement strand
AAGGTTCGTGATGTTTCATATATGGTCGGAGAGCGGGTTCTGCTTCGGGTTTCTCCTATGAAGGGCGTTATGAGATTTGGGAAGAAAGGTAAGTTGAGTCCGAGGTTTATTGGCCCTTTCGAGATATTGAGGCGTGTTGGGGAGGTTGCTTATGAGCTTGCCTTACCTCCCAGCTTGGCAGGAGTTCATCCGGTAGTTTATGTTTCGATGCTCCGGAGGTATCACGATGACCCGTCGCACGTGTTGGATTTCAGTTCAGTCCAGTTGGACAAGGACTTGTCTTATGAGGAGGAGTCGGTAGCTATTCTAGACCGGCAGGTTCGTCAGTTGAGATCCAAGAGTTTCCCCTATGTTCGTGTTCAGTGGAGAGGTCAGCCTCCTGAGGCATCGACCTGGGAGTCCGAGTCCGATATGTGGAGCCGTTACCCTCATCTATTCCCCGACTCAGGTACTTCCTTCTTCTGTCCGTTCGCGGACGAACGATTGTTTTAGAGGTGGAGAATGTGACAACCCAAAGGGTCATCACCTATGTTGTCACCCATTCCGTGTTTCTGAAGCCTTGAAAACCTCATTTGTATTTGCCTCGATTAGTGTGCGTAGTCCGGGCACATAGTCGGACAGCTTAAATATGAGATTCTGTAAAATAAAAAAAAATCCTAAGATTTGATATAAAAAAAATGAATAACTTTGACTTCGGTCAACATTTTGGGTAAACGGGTTCAGACACGTGATTTGACGGTCCCGGAGGGTCCGTAGAATAATATGGGACTTGTGCTTATGCCCGGAATCGAATTCCGAGGACCCAAGCCCGAGAAATGAATTTTTGAGTAAAATTGTTTTCTAAAAATATTTAAGGAATTTGGAAGTGAAATCTGATTAGAAAGTGATGGTATCAGGCCCGTATTTTGGTTTCGGCGCCCGGTACAGGTCTTATATATGGTTTAAGTCCTTTCTGTAAGGTTTGGTTGAAAATGGATTTCGTTTGACGTGTTTCAGATTAAATTGGAAAATTTTGATGTTTTATGAAAATTGATAGAATTCATGGATTTTGAGACTTAATTCGATGCATATGATGTTATTTTGGCGATTTGATCGCGCGGATAAGTTCATGAGATATTTTTGACGTAGTGTGTATATTTGGTTTGGAGCCCCGAGGGCTCGGGTGAGTTTTGGATAGGCCACGGACTTTGTTTTTTTTTGCCTTGGAAATCTGTTGGTGTGGTTGTTCTGCAGGCCATTGCAAATGCGGTCAATGCCATCGCAAATGCGAAGGCATGCCTGGGCAGGCATGTTCGCAAATGCGAACAATGCCATCGCAAATGCGAAGGCATGCCTGGGCGGGCATGTTCGCAAATGCGAACAATTCCATCGCAAATGTGAAGCCTCCCCTTCTGCACAGTGTTCGCAAATACGAACTGTGCTTCGCAATTTCCATGTCAGGGGCTTTCGCAATTGCAAAACCCTGTTCGCATTTGTGAAGCCAATCTAGTGGTCTGCAATGCACTTAAACCGAATTTTGACTCCATTTTTCATATTTCTCAAACTCAAACTCACTTGGGCGATTTTCCAAGACCAATACTTCTTCCAAATCAATTGTAAGTTGGTTTTTACTCAATTCTTTCAATCATTAACATCTTTTAACGTGTTTTCAACTTAAAAATCAAAGATTTCCATGGGTAAAATTGGGTATTTTGGGTAGAACTTAGGTTTTTTTCAAAAATCGGGGTTTGAGTGGGTGTTTGACCTCCGATTAGAGAGAGTTTTATATGGTTGGACTCGTGATAGTACGAGGGTTCTGAAAATGTGAAATTTATCTTATTCTGAGGTGCTGGCCTGAGGGGCATTTTGGTTATTTCACCTAATTTCGCGTCGTAACCTTGAATTTAATAGTAGAATCAATTGCATGAGATGTTATTTATGATATGAAATTTATTTGAATAGATTGGGGATATTTGGATTCGGATACTCGTAGCAAACGTGTGATTTCAAGTTGATTTTTAGTCGATTCGAGGTAAGTGGCTTGTCTAACTTTGTGTGGGAGACCTTTCCCCTTAGAATGTGATATTTGATAATTGAATGCCTTGTACATGAGGTGACAAGCGCGTACTTGTGCTAATTGTTGAAAAATCAAGTTTTACTTTTAATATTTAGACCGAATTTCCTCTCTTACCTGTTTTTATTTCAATTGTGACCATAGTCTATGTTAGCTTAGAAAATCATGCCTAGTGGCCCCAAATTGCCTATTTGCTTAAATTGCTTCGATTGTACTACGTAAAGTGTGTTAGGCTAGAATCACTTGTTGCCTTGTATTTTGCACTCTAAATTTGGATGTCTTCTTGTTGTGGCTGCATATTTACTTTGGGACTACGGGATGGAATCCCGGGAGATCCCCCTGCATATTTACTTTGGGACTACGGGACAGTATCCCGGGAGATCCCCCTGCTTATTTACTTTGGGACTACGGGATGGTATCCCAGGAGATCCCCCTGCACTTGAAAGTTGGATTACGGAACGGTATCCCGGAAGATCCTTTGGATATACATATGATGGACTACGGGACGGTATCCCGGAACATCCTTTGGATATACATATGATGGACTACGGGACGGTATCCCGGAAGATCCTTTGGACATACATATGATGGACTACGGGACGGTATCCCGGAAGATCCTTCGGATATACATATGATGGACTACGGGACGGTATCCCGGGAGATCCACTGGACACTTGAGAAAAGGACTACAGGACGGTATCCTGGGAGATCCTCATTGTTACCATTGTTATTATGTTGTACATATTCCGGGTTTACTCTAATCTTGTGTTTAGTTAATGCCTTGTTTGACCTGTCTTATTTCACTGTTGTACGCCTTATTACCGCATGTTTTCATACTGTAAATTCCTATTATATTGTTTGATATCATTAGGGCCCTGACCTTCCTCGTCACTACCTGACCGAGGTTAGGCTTGGCACTTACTAAGTACCGTTGTGGTGTACTCATGTCCTTTCCTGCGCATGTTTTTCATGTGCAGATCCAGGTACCTCCACTCAGGCGCACTATCCCCGAGGTTGAGAGATACAGCAAAGACTTCGAGGTACATCTGTCGCGTCCGCATACCAGGAGTCTCTATCTTATTCCAGCTTTTTGTGAAAAGTTCTTATCCTTCCTTACAGTTGTATAGATATTCTGGAGTTAGAGCAGTGTATTATATTCTGTTAGCCTGTGTTTCCCGTGAGTTTCCGGGTTTTGGGGTGATGTTGTAGACTTCCGTATTATTTCGGGTTGTATATTCCAAGTGGCTTTTATATACAGTTTTTTCCTTTTTGATTGTTTAGCTTTATTTTACTTACTTATTTCCGCAATTATGTTGTTATTCCGCATTGTTAGGCTTACCTAGTCATAGGGACTAGGTGTCGTCACGACATGTTCACGGAGGGCGAACTGGGGTCGTGACAACAGCGTTCCAGTATTTGTCTAATATCTCATCGGCATGGTGGTATCTTAAGTTATGTCGAGAACTTTCCTGCATGGCAAGAACCTTATGCATACCACCATTACTGTGTGAGGCACTTTAAGGCCAATTTCCAGAAGGCATATTCCAATAAGGATCTACATGATTTGATGTGGATGGCAGCAACAGACCACTAACAGCATAAATTTCGGAGGCATATGCAATCTATCAGGCAAGAAGACGAGGCAGCCTATTGTTGGTTAATGCGACATCACCCTGAAAAGTGGACTTTGCATGCGGATGGCGGCAGACAATGGGGAATTCTGACTACAAATGTGTCAGAGTCTTTCAACGGGTTATTGAAGTCGGCAAGAGGATTGTCTGTCACAGCCATGGTGCGGATGTTGTTCAAGCAGATGGCGGAGAGGTTTGTTGAACGGTCTACAGCTACAATGGCATTGATGGAAAGTGTAACGACCCGACCGGTCATTTTGAGATCTAGCGTGTCGTTCAGTGGTTGGAAGTCATGAACAGCTTCATTTCAGGTATTATGACTTGTGCGTATGGTCAGAGTTGAGATTCAGGAAGTTCGGAGATAGACTGGAAGGAAAATCTTCATTTCAGAAGCCTTAAGATGGAAGAATCGGTTAAGACTGGGATTTTGAGTAAACAACCTCGGAATTAGGATCTGAAAGTTCCAACAGGTTCGTATGATGATTTCGGACTTGGGCGCATGTCCGGATCGGGTTTCGGATAACCCGGGAGCGTTTCAGCGAATATTGTGGAAGTCAGCATTTTGAAGGAATTTCCTAAGTTTGGCTTGAAGTGCATTTCAGAGATATTGATGTCTGTTTGAGATTCCAAGTCTGGGAATAGATTTTTATGGTGATTCTATAGTTGGGAGCGCGATCGGAAGTGAATTCGGATGTCCGAAGGTCATTTTGAAGTCATTTGGCTAAAGATAGAAATTTGAAGGTTTTTGAAGAATCCGACCGGAAGTGAAATTTTGATATCAGGGTCGTAATATGATTCCGAAAGTTGGAGAAGGTATGTAACGTTGAGTATGACTTGTGTGCAAAATTTGGGGTCAATCGGAGGTGATTTGACAGGTTTCGGCACCAAATGGAAGTTTGGAATTTCAAGTTCTTAAAGATTTGAATTGGAGAGTGATTCGTTTCGATGTTGTTTGATGTGATTTGAGGACTCGAACGAGTTCGTATCATATTATGGGACATGTTGGTGTAATTGGTTGAGGTCCCGACGATCTCGGGTGGATTTCGGAAGGTTAACAGAAGGGATTTCGGACTATATAACTGCTGAAATTTCTGCAGGAAAGCAGCAGCTGGTGCATCGAAGAGCTGACTTTGGAAGCTTACAGATCGAAATCTATAAGGAATCTGAAAATTTGCAAAACATGAAAGTTATCGACCTTGCATTCTAGTTTCCATAAAGATAAACCATTCACCATTTGGATATTTGTGAATAAAGTTATGGTCGATTGAATGAAGGTTGGTAAAGCTATTTTTGCATTTTCCCCAGAAATGTTTTATGCCAGGAGCCTACTTTGGAAGCTTATATCTCGAAATCTATAAGAGATATTGGAAAACAAGAAAGTTGTATCCCTTGCAATCTAGTTTTCAAAAAGTTAAATCATTCATCAATTGGACATTTGTACTGAAAGTTATGATCGATTGAATAGGGGCTGGTAAAGTTATTTCTAGTGGATTTTTAGTGACTAAAATGGACTTTTAGTGACGGCTTGGCAGAAACTTAAGAACCAAAAATGCTCATTTCCTTCATTTCATTTTGGATTTTGGGAGAACGGTTCTTGGGTGGTTTTCACGGGAAAACATTGGGGTAAGTGTTCCTTATCCTATATTGATTATATTTCATGATTCCATACTCATCTACATCATGAATCCATGAATTTATTGAAGAAAAATCTGTTTTTTTAGCAAATCTTCCAGAAACAAAAATTTAAGATTTGAAAGTCAATCTGATGTCGGAATTCGATAATTTTTGCATGGTTGAACTCGTATCGAAATGGGTTGTTGGATTTTGTGAGTTTCGTCAGTTTCTGAGACGTGGGCCTGAGGGCATTTTGGTCAATTCCTTTAGCGGAGATAGGAGTTTATATAATCTGAATTTTTGGCGAATATTAGGTTATATTCTCATTGGCTTATCGTTATTTGGATAGTTTTGAGCGTTGTGCATCAATTGGAGTCATCGGGAGGGCTTAGAAGCCGGTTATGAAGTTTCGGAGCGAGGTAAGTCTCCTTTCTAACTTTGTGAGGGTGAATTGTACCCATAGGTGAACTAAATGAATATAAGCTATTACTTGTGGGGTCTATGTACGCACGAGGTAACGGGAGTCCGTGCGTAGCTACTGTTATGCCATGTCCGGGTAGTCTAGGACCCACTAGCATGCCTTACTTGTTGTACCTATGATTTTATCTATGAGATTAGCCTAATGATATTATCGAGTTAATAATTGAATACTTAAGAAGGTCAGAGCTTATTTTACTTAATCACTTGAGAAGAAAATGGATCCTTCCTTGTATAATTGTGTTCCGGATGAATCATTAATATTTAAAACCTTATTAAACTTGAAAAATGAATTTCCAGATGACTTAAATACTATCTTCATGTTCACCTAAAGAGAATTTTATCACTTCTTTGAGAAACTGCTTTCCTGATGAAATTTGGATCAATTGTGTGATTATGTGTACTTATGAGCACATGGTCGCAGGTATGATTCGCGAGTAGTTTAGCCTTATTATTATTATGTTGCCGCATCGCATGATCGATTCGCGAGTGGGAAAAATAGATGCATCTATGGTTCGAGCCGTTCGACCCTCGGCAGTGCACAGTTTATTATTGTTGGTCTGCGTCGTTCGACCCTCGATATTTTTTTTGCGCATGATAAATGTTGCGTATTTTCCTGTGATTTATACATGTTTATTAGCCTAAGTACATTTTAGTTGCCAATTAAAAATGAAGGAGGATTTATGTGTAAAATGTGGAACAAATTTATACTTCTTATCTCTGATTATTATTTAATTGATTATGATACTTATGCTTAGCACCTCACTTGATTAGATTTATCCGAATTATAGCTAATGTCTAATTTGACCTCTCGTCACTACCTCACTGAGGTTAGACAGAATACTTACTGGGTACACGTTGTTTTTGTACTCATACTACACTTGATGTGCATTTTGTTGCACAGGTACCTACATAGCACAGTGGTTGATTTGGAGACTTGGACGGGCTGCATCATCCGGAGGCGTTCCGCAGTTGACAGAGTCTCCCTCCTACCGTATTATTTTTATTTTAAATCCCTTGTCCAAATTGTATTTCAGACAAGCTTTGTAATATTTGTAAAATTCTTAGAAGTTGCTCATGTACTTGTGTCACCGGGTTCTGGGGATGTGTTGGGATTTATTTTATTAAAATGAATTGATTTGATGTCGTATTTAATTTACGAAAAGTTATTTATTTGATTATGAAATGCAAGAAAAGGTAACAGTTTCGAAAATGTTAAAACATGAATGTATTTCAACTAATTAAGGATTTGGCTTGCCTGACAGTGGTGTCCGGCGCCATCACGACCTATGGATTTTGGGTCGTGACAGAAAGGGGTGTTGAATTTATACCAGTGCCAATGAAGAGATTTGAGAAATACAGACGGCGAGCACATTGGAATTAATTTTTGCAGTATGATAACGAAAGAAATATTTTTTAAGTTTGCACCGCTATCCATCAAAATTGGGGGAATAATGTACATATTGTAAATGAATCATCAAGGTTATGCTCCTGCGGGAAATGGTCCATCTACCACATGCCTTGCTCACATGCCATCAAGTGTTTTCAACGTATTGGTTTTGGGGAGACCAACTATGTTGATCAACAATATAGTGTTGCCAAGTATCTAAACACATATAGTGGGCAGTTGCAGCCAGTGGGTGCTGAGCATTATTGGCCGCCGGAACCATTTAAAATGGTGTGCAACAAGTCTTATTTGCGTCGAATACAGGTGCAGAAGACAACGCGTAAACGGAACCAAATGGATGTTAGTGATACCGTTTATGCGCACAAATGTGGTATATGCTCGCAAACAGGACACGACCATCGAAGATGTCCTTCAGGTGGTTTGGGTGGCAATAGTAATCAAGCTCGTGGTGGATGTTCTTCTAGTGTACCTAACTATCCATGAGTTTATGTTGTAATAATTAGTTGTTTTGTTTATGTTGCAAGATTTATGAAATAAATTTATGTTTGTTAATTATGATTTGAACTTTTCCATTTTAGTTTTTTAAATGATAATTTAATAAAATTATGTGTATATTTAGCGCGGTTACTTACTACGTCAATTATGTGTGTTGTCTTGTCGAACTGAAAAGGCTGACTAGCTGACATAAAGTTGTCTTGTACACATCATGATATTTAACACGCAAAATATAGCACAATTAAATACTACATTATGTGTATGTTTAGTGCGGCTAAATACTACGTTATGTGCGTTGTTTTGTCGACTGAAAAGGCTGACCAGCTGACATAAAGTTGTCTTGTCTTGTACACATCATGATATTTAACACGCAAAATATAGCGCGATTAAATAGTACGTTATGTGTGCATTTAGCGCGGTTAAATACTACGTTATGTGTGTTGTCTTGTCGAACTGAGAAAGCTGACCGGCTGACATAAAGTTGTCTTGTCTTGTACACATCATGATATTTAACACGCAAAATATAGAGCAATTAAATAGTACGTTATGTGTGTATTTAGCGCGGTTAAACACTACGTTATGTGTGTTGTCTCGCCTATAAATAACGGGCTCATTCTAGTTATTTTGTGTGCTCAAAAATTACTAATAACAAATATTTCATTAAAAGTAAGGTTTTTTTAACGCACAAATGTCTCAACCTCTTCGCACACCAAGGTGCAAGTGTGGAAAAAGATGCATGATGCAATCTTGTTGGGACGGTGGTGAAGTTGGACGCCGCTACTGGCACTGTGTGAACCAGTTTTACAAGGTTCCTGACGAACCTATTTGCGATTTTGAGGAATGAGTTGATGAACCATGTTATCAGGAATGCTACAAAGAATCTTTGCAGCATCTTCATAATTTGTGTATAAGACAATTGGAACATGAAAGAGCAAGTAAAAGAGAGATTGCAGAGTTGAAGGCGAAACTGAAAGAGGTAGAAGAAGAAAAAAGAAAATCCCAATGGAATTGTGAAGCCCAAAAGGAACGTAAAAAACAATATAAACGGGAACTTGCGGAGGTGAAGACAAAGCTGAAATAGGTAGAAGAAGAAAAAGAAAAATTGGAAGAACAATTTAAGTGGTTGGAGCAGAGAATAAAGGGCGGTCGGGGCTAAACATTGACATGTATGTGTTTAGTGTATTTTTCCCATGTCATGTATTTTTATTATGTTGGTCTGCTATATTTGTGTTTGTGCTCGTGTTTGTGTTGTAGTAATGTTTTCCTTGTTTGTTGTACTGAACTTTATTTTAATCGTACGGGAAGTTAAGTTTTAGTGTTGGTGTTGTTATATAAAACTATCTAACGAAAGGGGAACTAAAAAAGTAATGGGCATATTATATAAATATTGTTGTTAATGTACACAAAAATATTATTTACACCAAATACAAAAAAAGGAAGGAAGGCCGAATCAATGTGTCCCGCATCCGGTGTGTCTCAACGCAGCCGCTGGCCTGAGGCGCATCCCATCCCGCCCAGGTACGCTATCGGGATCATCATCATCAAGTCGTTTCCTTATAGTCAGATGCGGCGCAGGATGACATGTATCAGTGGTGATGTCATGATCGATATAAGAGGTCGCGGGTCCAGTAGAAGGCTACATAAGAATAGAAAGCTCAGTATAGAAAAGTACATAACAATTCACAACAATTTAAATTGTCTTACCATGATCTTGTCTGGCTCCTTAAGGTAATCATATGTCGCAGCCACGTCAGCATCCCATGAAGCCTTAAAAAGGAAATTAATAAAGTTAAAGAAAATAAATAAGTTACAGTTAAAACAAATTCAAATTCAATACTAATAAACTCATACATGTGCATGTGATGAGGAGCCATAACTCAGTCGGCATCCACTATGCAAATCATAGATCGGTTGATCCTCATAAATGGTAGACGGGCCTGGGAAGTATCTACCCCAATCCACTCCTGGAATATCCATGCCCTTGATCAATAATTGACCCGACGGGGTCACCTGTGATGTCACTGGAGTGAGATGCATTCCAAGGCTATAAGACGACATGTCCGTCTCATGCATGCCACCTCCCATAGCAGCATCAACATCATCAGTAGGAGCCTCAACGCCCCCTTGCTGGGGACCACCTCCTCTCCGCCCATGACCACATCGTTCGGCACCCTCGCCTCGTCGAGCACCACCATATCGTCGGGCACCACCATCTCGTGGGACACCACGACCTCGTTCGTACTACGCTAGGTCCATATAATCAGGCTCGTGTGCCAAACGTTGATTCGATCAGACTCGATGCAGTGTCCGGGCAGCCATCTCTACGAATCGACGGCTATAATTCTGCATGGCCACAGTATCGTGGACATGACTCTGCATCTGCAGTCCCATCTAATAGACGGTATGCAATCCAATCGCCTGCACAAAGTAAAAAATATAAACTACATATGTGGCACTAAATTACAGGTATATAATTAATAATAACAGAAAACATACCAGGGCCTCGTGTCTCCCGGCGTATGGGACGTACCGACCGTGTGCCGGATGAATGGGGTTCCTGATAAAAAGTCGGGTAACAAGGCGGTATCATGCCATATAATACTGAATAGGCACCTCCTGCAACTGCGTAGGTAGGGTCAACTCATCTCGACTGTCCCAAATATCCATCTGTAGCCATGCCATAAATGTGTCGTCCGCCCTAGACCGATCATCCCTCTGATAATGTATAGCCTTCCATATAGGCGACCTTGGTATAGACTGCGGCAGGCCAAACTGACAAAGTAACCGCTCGGAGGCATGATGCTCGACAATATCGAGGCATATGAGCGGGGCAGAAGTGCTTCAAATATGTCGGTTGGACGAGCAATAAGATGGCAGGGTACTGATAAACTCCTCGCTCTATGCCGTCCAGATGAACTATCAAATAAGAACAAAAACCATGAGTATGCGCAACACTAAGTTAATCTATATCAGGTAAGTTTAGGTAGACATTCACCTGTGCGCCCTCCAGCAGATCCAACACATCCCTGCAGAGGGGGGGATTATGATGAGCATCATACTCTCGTGCAAGTGTACGGCGGAGAACCCACCTCCTGGCTAGAGAGAGACATGGAGGTGCTACATTAGCAGGTAGCTGTGGTAGAGGTGGCTGAAACTGCAGAAATCGCTCTCAGGCCCAAACCTAACATACAAATTTGACGTAAGGTATAAGATTAATTCTAACTAGGTATAATTGTAACTAATGAACATATTATTTGAATATTTTGTCACATGTAGAAGCGGCAGAAAGCCACAAATGTCTCTTTGTGTGCCCATGCAAGCCCGGCACATCTGCCTGTATAAGTATGCGAGGACAGCACCACCCCAACTGTAATGGGTTGTATCCTCGAACCACGCAATATGATGAAGAAAATGGAGGCTCACTAGGTTCCCCGAAGTGTTCGGGAACAAGACCCCTCCAAATAGAAGGAGCAACAGCAGCCTCATATATCGTACAATATCCTCCTCTGCTGACTCAGCGGTGATAGTCTCATGGATTAGCTCCAGGTAATCTCTAACAGGGGTCAACTGCATACGACTGGCCCCCGACGATACAGTCTCGTCCTGTGCCCTGAAACCCGTGAGCATGTGCAGCATATCACAATAATCCGCCCACGAAAAATATCTCATGCGCATGGGCAGTAAAACGGGCAAGCCATCAGCGGGCAGGCCATATAAAACCTCAACGTCCTGCAGCGTGATGGTGGCCTCGCCAATGGGCAGGTGGAAAGTGTGCGTCTCCGGTCTCCACCGCTCAATCAAAGCCGTGATCAAATCCCAGTCGAGCTGTATCTGGACGATCTCAATAATCTTATAAAATCCCAACTCCTCCAGGTACTGGACTACACGGGGATGTAGAACTCTATCCCTCAAAAAGTCCCACATGTCATCCACTCTCCTAGCGTGGAGAGTCTACGTCAGTAACTGTCCGTCCCATATAAAAGCGGATCTATGCTCGCCCTATAGGACTAATAGATCAAACGACTGAGGGTCGGGATGTATGGGCGTTCCATGTCGTCAACTGTAAATTAAAACAGCATTAATTGTATGTTTAATATGTAAATTAAGTAATAACTTCTTGAGTTACACAATTTTTAGAGTTATACAATATTTTATACCTATGGGTTCCAGGCTCGATATTTGAGGCCCAATAGTACCAAACTATGATTAATAATTATGTGTGTCAAATTCAATATTTTTTATAATGTTGTGTGTTTGTTTTATACTTTAAATTCAAAAAATTTATGGGTTCCAGGATCGATATTTGAGGCCTAGTGGCACAAAACTAACATTAATAATTATATGTGTCAAATTTAATATTTTTATAATGTTGTGTGTTTGTTTTATACTTTAAATTCATAATATTTATTATTTAATTGTACAAAGTGTGTGTGTGTGTGTGTGTGTGTGTATATATATATATATATACACCTATGGGTTTCAGGCTCGATATTTGAGGATCAGTGACACCAAACTAACATTAATAATTATGTGTGTCAAATTCAATATTTTTTTAATTTTGTGTGTTTGTTTCATAATTTAAATTCATAATTATATATATATATATATATATATATATATATGGGTTCCAGGCTCGATATTTGATGCCCAGTGGCACCAAAGTAACATTAATAATTATGTGTGTCAAATTCAATATTTTTATAATTTTGTGTGTTTGTTTTATAATTTAAATTCATAATTTTCATTATTTAATTGTACAAATTAATATATATACCTATGGGTTCCATACTCGATATTTTGAGGCCCAGTGGGGCCAAACTAACATTAATAATTATGTGCGTCAAATTAAATATTTTTATAATTTTTTGTGTTTGTTTTATAATTTAAATTCATAATTTTTAATAACTTAATTGTACAAATTATATATATATATGTGGGCTTCAGGCTCGATATTTGAGGCCCAGTGGCACCAAACTAACATTAATAATTATGTGTGTCAAATTCAATATTTTTATAATTTTGTGTGTTTGTTTTATAAGTTTGTGTGTTTGTACAATTAATAACTTAATTGTACAAAGTTTGCATTTTCAACTACCAATATAAGATACTTAAACTAAAGGAATTCTACGCTAAAATACTACACTTTACTACGCTACAAGGCTCTACATTTTACTACGCTAAAAAATTCTATATTTTACTACGCTAAAAAATAGTCTAAACTAAACATAAATAAAAAATACATTTAGTCACAAATAAAACACAACACGGCATGAAAACACAAATATATAAATCTGATATGAACACACAAATTTATATTTTTTTATAAAGCACTAATATTAAGTCCGAATAAATTTAACATACTAGTTTCGCCAATAAAACACAAAACGAAATAGAACACATTCAAATCAACTAATATGCATCATTATAAAAGTTTCAACATAAAATAAACTGAAATATCTCGATTTAGTATTTTCGGAAAGCATTAGTTAAAAATTTGACCTTGAAAGAGTGAACACGATGCTCTAGTTCGAAGTGGGACCTACGTTCTACACCTTTTGTGAGACGGGGGCCCACAATTTTTTTTTAAATAGAAAATGGGGCAGCGGGGGAGTGAGGGGGACCAACAGAAAGGAGAAGAAGATAAAAAATGGGGATGGGGAGGGAGACCAGACGTCTTGAAGAAGATGAAAGGATTTTTTTTTAAAATTTATGTATAGCGTCCAGTTTTTGGGCGTTATACCTAATTGTGTCAGCTTTTGCAGTATAGCGCCCAAAAATTGGACGCTATACATTAACGGCAGAGTTACCGTTAATGTATAGCGTCAGTTTTTGGGTGTTATATATACTTTGGTTCTCTCTTTTTTTCCACTTATTTGGGTTCTTTGTGTTAAAAAGAATCACATTTTGGTTTCGAACTCCTTAAAAATTAGTCTCTTTTGAAAAGCTTGTTCAATTCTTATACTACCCTCTGTTAATAATCATATACTTGAATATTTTAGGTATTTTCTTCTTTTGCAATTCAAAGCAGGGAATTAATATTTTCAACAAGTTTTCATTAGTCCATCGAAGGATTGTTGGTTGAGGATTAAAACTTTGTGCAAGTTTTAAACCCGTACTTGGTTAACTGTTTGGACTTGCAATGGGTATGTATGAGCATATACTAAGTTAATAACATTTTTTTTAAGTTACGTCATTTTGTAGGAATGGTTTTAGAAGTTCAATATCTTGTTTTGTCTAAGAAATATACCAAAAACAAATAGTTTTTAAACTAGCTTTAGAAATTTGGATAACTTTTGTGTTCAATGATTTTCTTTGGATTTTGGTATAAAGCTCGAAGTTCATTCTTGTGTCTCGAATGTCACCGCATGATAAATAATTTCGTCGTAACTAAGGTTGGGGATACTCGTTTTGGTTAGTATAAGCTAGGGTCAGGATACTCGTCCTAGTTTGAGATTCATAAAGTCATCAACAATAAAAGCGCATATAGAAAAGGCATAAAAATCAAATAAATTTTAGTTTGTCCAAAATTAACTCAAGACCATAGCAATAAGTAAAAGAAAAAGCACACGAAGAAATATCACGGATATGAAAGAGACAAATAAATTACAATGTTAGAAAAACTTTAGATGTACTTTATATATTAGCTCATATGTTCATACCCGAACCTTGGATTGATATGGTTAAGTAATAGAGGGGTCATGTGTGCATTCCTGCGTCTCGATGCCTTTAAATTTAAAATAATTATATTTTTAACCATGTGTACATTATGTACCTTGGTTTAACGTTTAATTTTAAAGAATACCTTGTGTGTGTACCGCATCTTGGCAAAAATAATTAATAAAAATACAATAATTAATTAAGCGGTAGTAGGCAAACCATAATCAATAAAATACAAGAATATCCAAGAATTGATTTAAGCCGGACATTAATCAATAAAAGCGACCGTGCTAGAACCACGGGACTCGAGCGGTGTCTTACACCTTCCCCTCAGTCAACAGAATTCCTTACTCAGTCTTCTATTTTCGTAGACCATAAATTAAGAGTCAAACCTTCTTTTTGATAAGGGATTCAAAATAAAAGGTGACTTAGAATAACAAAACTCAATTCCAAGTGACGACTCTAAATAATAAATAATCTCTTTTCAAAACGTCACTTTAATTGGACAAATTCTTCTAACGCAACCTCATAATAGGGTCTGTGTTAAAAAAAAGAGGTGTGACAATGTGTATACGTATTCTGGGATGGATCTTCCCTGGGTCGTTGAGCCATATACAGTACCGAGTGATTGTGAGGTTATCATTATCTACAGATGGATCTTCTCCATAGGGATGGATTGGCCTTCCTCGGTACTGAGTGACTTATATCTAATGCGTATATATATTCTGGGATGGATCTTCCCTGGGCCATGCGAGCCATATACAATACTGAGTGGACGAGTATTTGAGAGTGGGAGCACATTGTGCATTTCATACTGTTGATGTATTGGCATGTAGAATACGATGAGTTAAATATATGTTAAATTGTTCGGAATAGTTCTTATCTTATCACTTTGAGTTGTCTAGTTAACTGAAAGCATGCCTAAATTTATGTACATTGATTCTGTCATAAATGTGGAGGTTTTGTCTGTCACTACCTCTCAGCCCACAGTTTGGGCTTGTTACTTACTGAGTTGGTGTACTCACGTTACCCCCTGCACCTTGTGTGCAGATTCAGGTATCCCAGGTCACGATAGTGCCAGTTAATCGTTTGCTACGGTTCATCTTCGGAGAGAGCAAGGTAGATGCTTGGCGATCGCAGACCCGCCTTTCTCCTTCCCTATCTTCCTTTGTGTATTGTGTTATGTATTTCTCAGACAATTGTTGTCTTGATATATTTTGGCATCGTTGTAGTATGGTTCATGACTTAGTGACACCATATTTTGGGATTTATCTTTTATTGCAGTATTTTGGGTTTGATTTTCCTCTTATGAAAACTGGTAATATTTAAATATTGTTATGATAGAAATCGAATTGGTTAAGTGTAGGTTTGCCTAGTTCCACGATAAGTGTCATCACGGGTTGATTTTGGGATCGTGACAATTGTATTGTATCATTCTGATACATATAATATTTGGATAAATTATAGTATTTAACGTAGTTTCATAATATTATGCACCAACAATATGAAGGATAAATTTAGAATATTATATTTAAAAAGATACGAGTAATAACTATTATATAACAAAAATAGGATAGAAGAAGGAAGGGCAACATGAAGAAAAAATAACACACCAAATGGATCATTACTTGTAACAATAAATTTAATATATGATATAATTAAAATTTAAGTAACAATAGCTAAGACCATCCAAACTAGCTTCTGTAAGTGAAACACGTCCAAGTGAAATCAGAGGACAAACGAAAAGCAAAGAGAAATTTGTGATCCTACTTCTCCTCTCCACCTTCCTCGATGGTTCGCAAGCGATTTCATGATGTCAAAACAGGTGAAGAACCAATAATTTTGAGCTTATTTTGTTTGTTTTTCAAGTTTTTTCCCCTCTTATGATTCGACTATCAATTTTAGTATTTGCCGCAACCCATTTCTAAAAGCTCCAAAATCAGACTAAAAGAAGTATTAACCTTGTATATTCTTCTGTAAAACAGGATATATCATCCAATTAATGGAATTTTAGGTTTAACAAATGTTGAGTTTACTCTAATTGTACGAGGCATGCCAGTTGTTCGACGAAATGTTTGAACTAAATTTTCGTTATGCAAACGTCAAAAAGATGAGTAATTTTATACATATATGTGAATGCGACTGTTTTGGTAGGTGCTTTGGTGGCAAAATCGTTCGATGCCCAGAAATTCCTGAAGAGAGTTGGGTTAGGAAAAGAAGACTATCACTTCTGGAAGCAAGTGGGTAAGGCGTTGCTTTGTACTTACACTTTGTTCGGCGTAGCGTGGTTATGGAATGAGACTTCGCCACTTGGTTGGTGGACCCTGAAACCCAAGCCAAAGGAAGAAAAAGAACTAGCACACCTATACGAACACCGAAAATTTCCATATCCAGGTGATGAGAAGGCAATGGAAGAGTTTATTGCCAAAGGTGGGATGATTGGTACCACTATTGGTCCTAAGGGAGTTGTTGAATCTGATAAAGATTCCTATAATTTTCAGAAACAATTGCAGGATAAGAAATTTGATCAAGAAGCCTTCAAGTTGTGGATGAGGATGAAGAACGAAGTTATTTCCGAGCTCCAAGAGAAAGGGTTTGATGTAGAGTGATTGAATATAGTTACTTCTTGCATTATGTCTTATATGCATTGGTTAGAAGTGGTGTGATTCAAACTTATCAGACAGCTTTGAAGTTCTTGTTATCATATCTGCTACTTTTCCGCTAGTTGATTTTTCCAATATTTGTATTCTTATAGAATCATTGTTATGCTCTTATATAATACTCTGAAGACGTAATAATGTTGTCAATGATGATGAATGAAGTTAGCCACTAAACCATGTAAATGGACATTAGGCTTGTTCTTTTGATCAATGCCCATCCAATGTATGGGAAGAGACTAACAAAAAGGCATCAGCAGTTATTGGAAAGTACTTATTCCGGGCTGGCACTGATCAGTGGTTACAACACCAATGAATGGGAATTTCCTTTGCTTTCCCTCTAATAATCTTGCTATTTCAGCTTGCTGTTGTTTGACATAAGCTATCATTTTGATAACAAATGTTGTCAGAAAGATAGTGATTTACTTCATGGTCAGCATAGTGCAGGTAGTTGAGAATTTGAAACAGAAAAAAAAAGGAAAACGATACAGGACAGTTCGGCTCATCAAAGTAGTGGATTAACTCGATGGATGAAACTTTAAAAGCTGGTTTGTCAGGTGACTGACTAAAGATTGTAGAACATGAACTTATTTTTAAATAAAGAAAGAAAGAAAGAGAGGATGAATGTAGAACCTGAAACAGTGACTTTATAAGAAGCATTGTTTGGATCCTGGGTATGTACTTCTTTTCAGCCTCGGTTGATCTATCCGTTCCTATTTCCGTCAATCTTCATTGTGTTTGCACATAAATGTACAGTGAATGAGTTAACAGCGCCCCCCTATTGGTTCATTTAGCTGATGAATTCAGCGTGCAATTTTTAAAAGCTACAGGTATATTTGCTGAAGACAATGCTTCAATGGAGAAGCAACTGCTCTCTGAAGCAAGTCTCCAGCGAGTGGAGCATGCTGCAAAATCTTAGGATGCTAGCTTCTGTTTGCTAGGTGAGGTACATTTGGAACAAAGAGTTCAAAGTGCGCGATACTCAAGGTTGAGGATGTTTCCCGAAAAGCTAAAATCTAAATGGAGTGGTCCCTTTGTGATTGTATGCTCGCCCAATGGTGAGATATAGTGGTGGCAAAATAGTTTTAAAAAATAGTTATTCACTATAAAATGGTTTAGATAATGAACTTTTTAAAAATGGCCAAATATGGTTAAGAACCATATTATCCGCTTAAAAAAATAGATAATCATTGGATTCAACTTTTACATTTGCAAAGACTCAAATTTGAGATGTTTCTCTAGTTTAGGATGCTAAGAATTCTCTCAAAAGTGATCATGTTCAATAAGTCATGAATAATATGGATTTCCATATTATCCGCCAGTTAACCCATTTTTTATTTGTATTAAATATGAATCGGATCAGATAATTTATACGTTTTTATATTACCTATTTTTGACCCGCTCATAACCGATCTAATCTGCCCATTTGCCACCCCTACTGAGATATAATGCGCATGAGCACCACTAGCACTGTAGACTGCTAGGTGAGCTGGCGTAGAGGGGAAGCTGGTTTCAGTAAATGGCCAGCTGGTAGTGCCCAATACAAAGTTAAAAGATGGTTATGTGGTTGAGATCAAAATGTAGTTATGTTTCTATATGGTTCGTCTTGCTTAAAGAAAACAACGGAGGAATAGGAAAATATTTGTGTTGTATAGAACGGAAAAGGGCCTAAACCACCATTATCGTTTGTTAAATGGTTTACGGATATCCTTCATTCACCTATTCGTCCGACAATAATTATATTAACAAAATTGCCCCGCGTCTAATGGCAAAAATTTGTTGGCATTCAATTTAGTGAAGTGGCAATTTTTCATTGGGCCACGTGACAATCTCAGGTTGAAACAAAAAATTGACCTTATTTTCTTACCTGAGTCATAAAATACATTAACCCATCCGATAAAAACTCATTTTTAAATTAGAACGACCCATACTTCACTAAGATATCCATACTCAAGATTTTTTTTTGAGAAATTGATGGGGGGAAATCTGATTATAATTCAGATTCCATCTTCACACCAATTGAAATCACAAATTGAGCACTAAGGGGTCGTTTGGTTGGAATACGATTTATACCGTATAAGTTATGCCGGTGTAAATTATATTGGGATAAGTTATGTTGGGATTAGTTATGCTGGGATTGTTGTTTATTCATTGTTTGGTATGTTGTATTAAGAATGACAATTGCATAATTTCTAAGAAGAAGGTATAAGTTATACTGGTGCTAATTACCCCACCTTCTATAAGGTATAAGTTATCCCAGTGTTAAAATTAACACCATGATAATTTATACCTGGTTTGCTAACCAAACAGAGTATTAAGATGGTATTAAATTTTTATACCACCCTTATACCTGCTTATACCTCATACCAAACGACCCCTAACACTTTTTCCCTTAAATCAGTATATTCATGCTTTATAAATACTTGCAATAGTGAGAAGGTTCAAAATCTGAGAGACAAATTGATCAATTTTATGGAGGATTCAAGGGAAAATGAGTGTTCCAAGCTTGCACAGTCCACCATGCGCTGAATCGTTCACCCGAACGTGGAGAAATTAAAGGAGTTTGGCAAAATGAGAAGGCCAATAAAAGATTTTATTTCTTTGATATCTATGTGAGACATTATTTATGCAGTTTGATAGCATTGTACGGACAAGAAAAATGATATTTAGCCGCAGAAGTAACGCTCTAGTCGAAAACAAATTCAATCACTTATTAGGTGCTGGCCTTTCGAATCTTGTGTATGGATATCTTTGTGAAATTATAGGTTAATGTATTATTATATGACCCAATTAAAAAACTATGGGTCAGATTAAGTGGGTCGAAATAAGATCCATTTTTTGTTTCAGTCGAGATTGCCACGTGGCTTAGTAAGAAATTGTCATGTCACTAAATTGAACGCCCCCAAATTCCGCCGTCAAATGCAGGGTAATTTTGTTAATATAATTAATATCGTGTGTTTTTTTAAATGAATAAGTGGACGAAGGGTATATGTAAACCATTTAGTGAATGATATGGGTTGTTTAGGCCTTTTCCCTGTATAGAATAATAGAAGTAGTTTTTCAGTTTTTCAAATAAGTTGATTTGTTCTTAAAGTAAAGCTACTCTTTTTTTATTCAAAAGACTTTGTGACCAAATGAAGTTTATGTGCTGGAAAGAATGTGCAAAAGTTTAAGTATATTTTCAAACAACGCCTTCAATTACGAAATAACAATCATAGGAGTACTTATTTTCAGTTATGCGATAATAGAAATTTCTTTTGGGAGCATTTGGTGGAAACTTCGAAAACTTAAACCCATTTGTGAACTTTATAAGTTTTTCTATACGCAATGAAAAACTTTGAAAGTCGACTTAAAAAATTATGTTGCGAATGAAGCTGAATTTCTTAATTTGGTGAAGTGGCACAACTAAGCCAATTTTAGTTTTTCTTTGCAGAAAATGTGAATAAGCAAAACTTTTTTTATGTATTTGCTCTGAAACTCACTAAAATTATGACGACCCAACCGATCGTTTTGAGAATTTAAGCTTCGTTCGGTGGCGTAAGGTCTTGAACATCTTCACATTGGGTATACCGATCTGCGTGCGTGGTTGGATTCAGTTACCGGATAATCCGGAGTCGATTTGGGAGGCAAGTTTCATTTTTGGAAGCTTAAGTGATGGAAGTTAACCGGAGGTTTGACTTTTGTGTAAACGGCCTCGGAATGAGTTTTGGGTAATGTCAACAGCTTCGTATGATGATTTTGGACTGAGGCGGCGCGTCCTGAATTGGTTTTGTGGGGGGAGGTCCATAGAGTAATTTGAGGTAATTTGGTGAAAGTTAGAATTTCGGTGATTTCGGACGATAGGTAAAATTTTGATATCGGGCTCGGAATGAAATTCCGAGAATGGTTGTAGGTCCGTTGTCTTATTTGTGACTTGTTTGCAAAATTTCACGTCATTCCGGGTTGAATTGATAGGTTTCGGCACAAATTTTGATATTTGAAGATTTAAGAATTCATAAGTTTGATTTTTGATTTGATTCGTCGTTTTGGTGTTGTTTTATGTGATTTGAAACCTCGAACGAGTCTGTGATAGGTTATATGACTTGTGTGTGGTTTGATGGGGTCCCGGGGGTCTCGGGTGTATTTCGGATGAGCTTCGGGACATTTTTTCCCTATTTTTGGTCTGCTGTATGTTTTCTGATGTTTCCTTCTATGCGATCGCATAGGCATAGACGTGATCGCATAGTGTTCTGTGAACCACCCAGCTTTTCCTTCTATGCGACCACGTAGCTTCAGACGTGATCGGGTATGTCCACTTTCTCCTTCTTCGCGATCGCACTCCTAGTGTCGCGTTCGCGATGCACAACTGGGCAGTAGCCATTTTTTTCATTCTATGAAATCACATTACCTTACCCGTGATCGCGTAGTACAAATTGACCAGTGGCCTTTTTCCTTCTATGCGATCACATCTTCTCGTCCGCGACCACATTGAACAAAATACCTGGGCACACAGTTTATATCTTCAAAATCGAAGGTTTCACCATTTTATCACATTTTGACTTCTAGAGCTCGGTTCTTGACGATTTTTATGGGTTTTTCACGAAATTCGATTAGGTAAGTATTCTTCAACTAGAATTAAATATATTCCATGAATTAGTCCTTGTTTTTATCATTTAATTTGTGTTTTGAGTTGAGGAAAATGTGGTTTTGGAAGAAAATTTCTAAATTGAAAATTCATGATTTGAGGGACCAAATGATATCGAAATTTGGTAGATTTTGTAGGGTTGAACTCGTATTGGAATGGGTAATCGGATTTTGTAATATTTGTCGGGTATCGAGGTGCGGGCGCAAGGGTCGACTTTTGGGTCGATTTTTATATTTTTGTAAAGACTGGAACTTTATTATTCGGAATGGTTCCTTATACGTTTTATATGTATTTTGAAGTTGTTTAAGTGGATTTTGAGCCGTCCGGAGGTCTTTTCGCCCGAGAAGCCCATTTTAGAGTACCGAGTTGTCGTCTTTGAGGTAAGTATCTTGCCTAACCTTGTGTGGAGGAACTACCCCTTAGGATTGAGTCTTCTATGATGATTGTAGCACGTGTATGTGAGGTGACGAGTGCGTACTCGGACTTATTTGCAAATAGGTTGGCCTTTTAGAATTCTTAGGTCATTATATTCCCTGTGTATGAAGTGGTATTTATTATATCTGAGTTCCGATTGCTAGTTCATCTCTTTCTGCTTAAATTAGAAGTTACTTGCTTAGTTTTCCTTTGTTGCTTATTTGATCTTAATTGACTTAACTGAAGACTTTACCTTTTCTGTCGTCGTGCTATATCTTCCTTCATAAACTACCTAGTTGACTAGAATTAGCCTAATCTCGCCCTATAATTGTTTATCAGTAACTGGAGTATTATAGGTTGGTGTCAAGCATGCTCGTGGGTCGTATATTGTGATTGATATGATCTTTCATTAAGCACTACTTAGGCCTAACTTGATGATTATACATGTTGATGATATTTTCTTGGCATTTCCTATTGCGGAGCATTGATTCAAGTTGGGATTTATTTCGTGAAGCTAATTGATTAAGCAAGATTGGTTATAGTTGTTTCCCTTGTCGGGATGACATTGTTTCCATTGTTGACTCCCTTGCTGGGACATTATGGTTTCTATTATTGCTCATGTTGCTGATGATATTGTTTCCATTGTTGACTCCCTTTCCGGGACAATATGGTTTCTATTATTGTTCATGTTGATGATGACATTGTTTCCATTGTTGACTCCCTTGTCAGGACAGTATGGTTTCTATTATTGGTCATGTTGTTGATGATATTGTTTCCATTGTTGATTCCCTTGTCGGGACAGTATGGTCTCTATTATTGTTCATGTTGCTGATGATATTGTTTCCATTGTTGACTCCCTTCCGGGACAATATGGTTTCTATTATTGTTTATGATGTTGATTCCCTTGTCTGAATGTTATCATTTCATTTGTTTGGGTGAGAAAGAGTGTAAAGCACGAAGGGTGATGTCGTGCCATTGTCTATATTCATTATCATGTGAGGAAAGAGTGTAAAGCACGAAGGTTGATGTCGTGCCATATTATTGAGAGTAAAAGCACGAAGGTTGATGTCGTGCCATATTATTGAAATTAAAAGCACGAAGGGTGATGTCGTGCCATATTATTGAGAGTAAAAGCATGAAGGGTGATGTCGTGCATGATATTGTGATTGAGTGCTAATGCACGAAGGGTGATACCGTGCTATATTGTTGTGAGTTCATGGCACGAAGGGTGTTTCCGTGTAGGTAAGGACGAGGGACATGCATTATGATGTGATATCTGTTTTCCCGTGTATACATTGTGCCTTTACTTCGAGCTGTTATTGTTGTACTTACATATTTGGTGTGACTTATTGTTGTTGTCCTGTACTTGAATTTTATCTCATTTATTGTTGCACTGTCCATGTCTTCTACATGCTTAATTTTATGTGTCGTATCTGTCAATTCCTATGGGAAGGACGAGAATAAAAGCATGAACGGTGATGTCGTGCACTTCTTCTATCGAAAATTAGTTCGAAATACATTTATTGGGAAAGTATATTTTTTTTAAAACGCTTATCTTGAAGAAATTACATCTAAAGACTTCCCTTCTGTAAAGTATATATACGTATTCGGAGGAAGTATCCTTTCAAAAGAAGTCTCCTATTTAGAAACGAATATATTTAAGGTCTTTAATATAAACCGGTGAGTGAAATGTTATATTCGAAGGTTTGATTAAATTGTTGGAGTTGTTAGCTAAGGTCAGAGGTGGAGATTATCGCAGTGCTGAGTTACTATTTGTTCTTACTGTATTGTGGGTTTCGGTTTTTGGCTGTGTTCCCATCCATTTTTCTGTGTAATATTATGATATTCCGTCGATTTATTATTGTTTTTCTCCCGCATTGCATTGTTATGTAGTTAATTATATTGTGAAATATTTGTACAAATTTCATATTCCGTCATTTTCTATATTTATTCATGTTTGTTTTATTAGACAAAAATGGGTGTCTTGACTAGTCCTCGTCACAATCTACCGAGGTTAGTCTTGATACTTTCCGGGCACCGCTGTGGTGTTCCCATACTACTCTTCTGCACATTTTTGTGCAGATTCTAGGTTTTCGCGTAGCCGGCCGATTGATTGTTAGTAGCGCGGTTGCTGTTGTGGAGACTCAAGGTAAAACAGCTTCAGCGTTCGCGGTTTTGGAGTCATCATCTTATATTTTTGTTTGCACTGTTGTACTTATTTTTGAACGGTGGTATTTTAAGGAGTTCTAGTGTAATTTTTTTAAAGCTTATGACTTGTACTACCAGGTTTTGGGAAGATACAATGTGTAAAGAATTATTTATTTTAGAAAAATATTACATTCTATTTATTATTGTTGTTATTCCATGAATATTAGGCTTACCTAGTCCTTAAGACTAGGTGTCATCACGATACCCAACGGAGGGAAATTTGGATAGTGACAAGATGGTATCAGAGCTCTAGGTTCATAGGTGCTACGAGTCATAAGAGAGTTTAGTAGAGTCTTGAGGTTGGGTACGGAGACATCTGTACTTATCTTCGAGGGGCTACGTGACTATTAGGACAATTTCACTTCCTTCATTCCTATCGTGCGAGTTCATTGATCTTGAAGTTTGAAATTACCGTAAAATTCTCTCACTGACGGTGAGGACACGAGATGCGGCTCCTGATAATATTACCCCAAGATGGATGTCGCTAGGGGCAGAGGCAGAGATCGACGAGGAGCACGTGTCGCAGTTGGAACATCTATCAGAGCATCCGTAGAGGAACCGCCAGTAGTCCCAGTCGGAGAATCAGATTGATTCCAGGTGTACCAGCTACTTCACAAATCAGGGGAGGAGTTCAGACTCCAGCCATCTACACTCCAGAGCAGTGAGATCATGATTGGTCAGGTTCCAGGTGTCATGGCAGCACAACATGTGGTTTCAGTTCATCCCGTGTTTAGGGCAGCAACATCGGAGGAAGAACACCTTGACTTGGGAGGTACCGGAAGTACCACCCTCTTATCTTTCAGTAGAGTGGAGACAGATGATGCCCAGGGTTTCTTGGAGGAGCATCACTACGTTATTCAGACTACATGTATTGTGGAGACGAGCGGGGTTATTTTTGTCACGTCTCGGCTCAAATGAGCGGTTTGTCAGTAGTAGCGGGCTTATGAGTTGGGGTAGCCCGGCCGAGTCAGCTTCACTTGCATGGATTCAGGTTTCAAAGATGTTTTGAGTTTGCACCCCAGTCCCTCCGAGAAGCATGCGCGGAGTTTGAGCAGTTGCGTCAGGGCACTATGTCAGTGTTGGAGCACTATGTCGGATTCAATGAGTTGGCTAGATATGCACCTCACTTGGTTGTTTTAGTTGGGAAGCAATTTCATAGATGTTGAGGGACTCGAGCATGATATTCGGTTCAGTAGGACTCAAGAGTTAGAGTCGGATGCCTTGTTCAGCAGGTAGTAAGGGTCGTTCGCCGATTAGAGAGCATGTGGGACCGAGAGCGAGAGGACACACGAGTTCAGGAGAGAGAGTACAGGGAGGCCTCGTAGGCCGGAGAGATCTACTGGTCCTTATTATGAAGGCAGGGTACGACATGATAGAGGTTTTGTAGGTCAGCTAGTTCAGTTTGCATTACCAGTTTCGCATGGGGTTTCAGGTACTCACAGGTCTCAGAGTACTCGTATTGCGCAGTTTCAACGGTCATGTCAGTAGAGAGGTTGTTTTGAGTATGGAGATACCAGTCGTAGGGCGATAGATTGTCCCAGGATTCAGACAGGTGTGTCGCAGTAGGGCATTCAGGTGAGTAGAGGGCGCCCAATAGGGGGAGGCCCGTCCCATTGATGTGTTTCATATAGTAGGCTGAAGGCCGTTGTGCTAGATATTATTATACAGGTATATTTTGATGTGTTACAGAGGGGCACCATTTGTATTTCATTATAGTTCTGCTGGTCGGGATGAGTTTCCCTTATTTGTTGCCTTATTGATAAGTGAGTTTCATGCTTTGCACTCTGTTTTTTCATGCTTGCTCCCGTTGGGAGATTCTGTGAATGATAACCCATGTCTATCGTTGTTTATGCATCAATTAGAGGGGAAAGACTCGAAGTGAGTCCTTGTTGTTCATCATGGTGAGCTTTATGTCATTTTTCCTAAGTATTTTGTTTACGAGCTGTGATTTGATACTCCATTGAGATGTGAGTTAAGTGAGCGATATGATTTTGTTAGCCGAGATGAGTTAGCCGGAGATTTCAATTAGTATGATATATATTCGGCATGTGATGTAGAGCTGAGGGCGAGGTCCTCATGATATTTGTGATTCGATATGTTTGGACCGGGTTGAGTACCGCGGTGGAAATTTTATCAGGGTGGGATTCTTGTGATTTGTTCATATGCTTTGCTTATTCCTTATTATATTGCTTTTGTAAGTCAGTATCTATAGAGAGTTTTGCCTATGGGCTCGTTTTATAGTTCCTTTATATGTTTCTATTTTCATATTTAGTCATTTCGTTATGTGCTTCTTTAGTTTAGCTTGCGAGATGTGTGCCTGGTGGTGTTAGTTGTGGCTCGGTGATTCGGGTGTCAAATAATGAGGTCTTCGGGTTAATTGCATCATTATCAGTATTATGGGGCTTGGAAACAGAGTTCTTTCAGATATGAGGCTAATTGCTAATTCTTAGTTGATTTCGTGCAGCTATTGTGATCAAAAATGTTATTTTGATCCCATGTTTGATGTGCTATATCGTGTGGTCGTACCTTATGGGTATAGTCATGAGTTAATGCAGTTGGTTGAGGCTAATGCCGGATATGGATTTAGAATCGGGTCTTTGGAAATGAGTAGAAGGTGAGAAATTGAGGTATGAGGCTTATCAGTGGTTATGGGAAGGCTATATATTAGTTGTGGTGTTGTTGTCAGTCTTATGTAGGTTGGGGTGATGTGGGATCACCCACGGGTGTGTGTTGGAAGTGTGCAATCAGTGATTGGAAGAGTTCGAGGTGAATTGGCACGTTCGAGGATGAACGTTGTTTTTAAGAGAGGGAGGATGTGACGACCTGACTGGTCGTTTTGAGAATTTAAGCTCCGTTCGGTGGTGTAAGGTCTTGAAAAATGTCATATTGGGTATACCGACCTACGTGCGTGGTTGGATTCAGTTACCGGATATTCCGGAGTCGAATTGGGAGGCAAATTTCAATTTTGGAAGCTTAAGTGATGGAAGTTGACCGGAGGTTTGACATTTGTGTAAACGGCCTCGGAATGAGTTTTGGGTTATGTCAACAGCTTCATATGATGATTTTGGACTTAGGCGCGCGTTCGGAATTGGGTTTTTTTTTGGGGGGGAGGGGGGTCCGTAGAGTAATTTGAGGTAATTTGGCGAAAGTTAGAATTTCGACGATTTCGGCCGATAGGTAAAATTTTGATATCGGGATCGGAATGGAATTCCAAAAATGGATATAGGTCCATTGTGTTATTTGTGACTTGTCTGCAAAATTTCACGTCATTCCGGGTTGAATTGATAGGTTTCGGCACTAATTTTGATATTTGAAGATTTGAGAATTCATAAGTTTGATTTTTGGTTTGATTCATAAGTTATTGGTGTTGTTTTATGTGATTTGAAACCTCACTTATACGACTTGTGTGTGTGGTTGGATGGGGTCCTGGGGATCTCAGGTGTGTTTCGGATGAGCTTCGGGATATTTTTTTTCCTATTTTTGGTCTGTTGTATGTTTTCTGATGTTTCCTTCTACGCGATCGCATAGACATAGACGCGATCGCATAGTGTTATGTGAGCCACCAGCTTTTCCTTCTATGTGATCGCATAGCTTCATACGCGATCGCGTATGTCCATTTTCTCCTTCTTCGCGATCGCATTCCTAGAGTTGCGTTCGCGATGCACAACTGGGCAGTGTCGCGCCCCCTCTTTCCTCACGGAGATTGGGTTTATGATATTCGGTTGGGACAACTCTTTCCTTTTGGGAAAGGGGTTTGTGTTTTTGAGAGTCGCCACCTAACGATTTTTAAAGGTGCGTTAGGGCACCAAATGGGTTCATTTACAACTACGTTGTTAACCAGAGATAGGGTAAGGGCTTGAAATTATCCTAAGGGGTAGGTATTAGGCACCCCTCATGATCCACAAGTGTGGTTCCCGGCCAAACAGCTTTTGTGAATTTGTACCGCTTAGCAAACAAACAAATAAAGGCTCAAATAAGAGGGGATTTAAGTCTTAAGCACGCAAATGTTTGAAAATAGTAAAGAAGGTTAGATTTTGAAAGGGTAACGATATAAGCATATGAAGGGTATCCTAGGTTTATAATAATATGGATCACATCAGTACAATACCCGATAATCACTCCTCAAAGAGGGGCTACACGTGGTATTAGCGTACCGGTCATCATATCCATATCTACCCTTTCCTACCCCGTAAAGGTAATTAGAGCGAGTGTTGGTCAACGACCTCTATTGCATGTTGTTACCCGTCCCTTCCTATTAGTCCCGGAGGAATTTAGGACTTCTATCCTATAAGGGAGGTGCTAGGCAGACCCTCATGTTTAAAGGCAAAACACTAAGCGACAAACAAGAAACATATAGGACTACAATTAAGGGGGATAAACATACAAATAGGAAAAGGCTCAAGTACCTCCACACATAGTACACATAAACAACATGACTCATACACAGTTAAGGTTTTTGATTCAGATCCTAAAACATGGTGTCTAAATGATAATAACAAAGAGGCAGATTTCCAATTTTAGCAATTTAATCACCTAAGGTTTGCCTAGGCGGGGGACAGTGTATACTAATTATCTAAATTGTTAAAGGTATTGTTGCAAATTATTACCTACACATGTTGTTCTAGGTTGTTCATAACACAGAATTGTTGCCATTTGTTTTAGAGAAACTGAGTGAAGTGTTTTATACCTTTTATATGCACCAGTAGTTAGACTAGGTGTTGTTAAGAGAGTGTGCATGAAATCCTAAAACATGGTATCTAATGCACAGGTAGGGATGGAGAATGATGCATATGCAGAATTCTAAGCAGGATTTCTAAATGCTCACAACATTATGCACGATTTTCAGAATATGCAAGAGTACAGCTTGTTAGTGTTATCCTAGGGACAGGATTTCTAAGTGCGCATAGCAATATAAAACATGATTGCAGAAGATACCAATTATTAACATTATTATGTTATCACAGAATTTTCTAAATGATGAATGACAATAATGAAACAAGATCATGAAACAGTGTTCATAAAGCCTAAATAGCATGATTCCTAATGCATGATATGCTTTGTACGTGTTGATCCTAAACATGATTTCTATTGCGCAAATAAGGAATGTAAACCTAATAGCATGGTTTCTACCCTTTAATAGTTATAACATACATAGTTACCCTCCCTTTTAACTATCCATCCCCAAAGAGTTGTTTACAATTATTTATTACAGACCATTGAATAGGAATTACACAACTGAAATAGAAGAAAATTAAAAACTTAACTATAGGGAGCCTACAGAATAGGCCCAAAATCTCCAGGATGCCTCATTGCCATTCTATTCACAACCTTTCACATGATCCGGGTGTGTCAGAATTCCCTAAGGACCTCAAAGGATCCCGGGCAGTGCTCACACCCAGATTTTATAGCCAAGATAAAGTAAGTGCAGTGTGGAAAGGCCAACTCTTGTGTGTCAAAGTTCATAGGGAGCTCAAGGGTCCCAAGAGTAAGTGCAGTGTGGAAAGGCCAGCTCTTGTGTGTCAAAGTTCAGATGGAGCTCAAGGGTCCCAAGGCAATTCTCACACAAGAGGGGCAGAACCTAATGTCTAAGAGTATAGTGGAAGTGCTCATAGTGAGTAGGAACAATTTTAAAATAGTTTTGAGAAAGAGAGAGGTTTAATGAAAAGGGATTAAGACAAGTTCACACATAACAATAAACAGGGAATAAGACAAGTTCAGCAATCACAAGTAGGGAGATGAGGGATAAGCACATATGAACAAGCTTGCACAGAAGTAGGCCTCAAAAAAGTATTACAAGACTTAAACTATCATAGCATAG
This sequence comes from Nicotiana knightiana, assembly GCA_005239525.1. Classification (NCBI taxonomy): domain Eukaryota; kingdom Viridiplantae; phylum Streptophyta; class Magnoliopsida; order Solanales; family Solanaceae; genus Nicotiana; species Nicotiana knightiana. Next base: position 41,905 of record ML420478.1, on the reverse strand, counting down.
TCCTTTACAAGGATTACTATAAGGATCCAAATAGCATCAGGTTGAGGGGTGTTAAAGTACACACAATGTTCAGAACTACATGCTTATCATGTACTGGGGTAAGGGGATAGGGCAGAATTGTAACAAACAAATAGGAGGAACAGTAGACATGCTGAAATAAGGGGAAGGGAAATCACATAGACAGAATAGATATGTTAGTTACAGGGTAAACAGTAGAACCACAAGTAGAAACACAAAAGGAATAAGAGAAAGTGCAATACGAACATGTTGTTTTGGATGCTCTAAATCAAATAGAAGACATACCAGTCAAGATTGAGAGAATATAACAATATTGTGCAGAGAAGTGGAGCAATAGGAAAAGAGTGTGCAGATCAAGAGAGCGACGGAGCAAGAGAGCAGTAGAGTAGTAATAAGTTACTCAGTCTTTGATTTCAGTCGACTGAGTAACCAGTAGTCAATAAGAGAAGCAAGAGAGAATGTGTAGGAAAGTAAGAGAGAGCAATGAGTATGCTTGTGTGTGTGTATGTGTGTTCGTGTCTTTGTTAATGAAGAGTAGAGAGTATATATAGTTTGAAAGCAGGTAGCAAATAAGGTAACAAGTAATAGTTGAGCACAATTATAGGGAGAACACCCAAGTCAGAATCAATTAAGGACCCGGACTCCCTTTAATTAGGGAGTCCTAGTTTAAACGGACATAATTAGTATCAAACAGGAAAAGAATCAATTATAAGCTGATTTTTACTATAATATGAATGGTAAAGTATATTATATGCAATTAAGTCTAAGTACATAATACATAATTAAGGAAAGTATATGTCAAATAGTCGACAACATATTTGTGCACATAAATAAGGTAGAGTATAACTTTAATTCTGGAAATTAGTCACAATAATCACGAATGAGATTGAAAATCACAGGGAATCAATACTAACTAAGGAAAGTATCATAAAAGTAAGGAAGTAATTCAAAATCAGTAAAGAGTTATAAGGAAAATACACAAAATTACAGCTTTAAGGAAAATATCACAACTATGAGAAAAATACATAAAATCAGTATAGGTTATCGAATAGTTAGACCTATCAAACGATAAATAACACATATTGAACAGAATCAAGGAAACCTTAAGCAATCATTTAGAGAAACAGTAGAAGATCGAAAACCCTAACAAAAAATTAAAGTGAGAATCACAAAGAATACATGGATAATTTCATAAGAAACAAACACATATGAACATACAATCAAAGACAACCTAGAAAATTAGGGCTTTTTAGCATAATAACTCGGATAACAAGAAAAGCATAAGAGAATCGTTCAAACACAGTAGAAATCACTAAGAATAAGAAGAACCATTTTTGAAAGGGGTCAAGAAACCCTAATTCGAAAGTGAAGAAATCGTTTGAAAAACAAAGAGATTTTTGAGGAAAACATGTGAGAGCCTTAAAATATACATAGATCTGTAACATATCTAAAAATATCAGACGATTTTAAAGCTAGGGTTTCCAGAGAAAACTCAGAAAGGAGAAGAAGACTTAAATATTACCGGCGTTTGGTCGAAAAATACAAAGATCTTACTCGAACGGCCACAGGTGGATGGAAAATATGGCATGAGATCGGAGATGGGAGTCGAACTACCTCTGGTTCACTTGAGAACCCCCCAAACGGTGACACAAGGCGAAGGACGGAGCCATAAGGCTGGTGAGAGGTGAAACCTCCATGGTTTTCGGCGAGGAGGTTGCCGGAGAAGGGAGGGACAGGGCTCAATAGACGAAGGGTTTAGAGAGAGAAGGCAGAGAATTCAGAGAGACGATTGAGAAGTGAGACGGGGGGGTAGTATTTTAGGCTTAATATGGTAAGATGAGATCTGGGCCGTTGATTAATATCAACGACTCAGATCAAAGGGGGATTGGGCCGGGTATATATTGTGAGGATTGGGCTGGGTAGTTGGGCTAGTTTATTGGGTTAGGGGTCCTAATTAATTAGGCTATAATTAAAATTAAAAGTGGCTAGTTGTTAAATACCCCATAAAAATAGATAAATAATTTATAAAATGGCTAAAAATTATAAAAAAAGAAATTGATGCTTAATAAAATTAAATTAACATGATTAATTAGTATCTAAAATATAAAATGACTGATTATTGGGCCAAAATAGCATAAAACATATGATTAGGCTATAATTGCAAAGTTATTGCAATTATAGCCAAAGAGTGCCAATATGGCTGATTGTGAAATAATTTGGTCTTAATCGGACCAGAAATAATACATTAAATCAAGAAATTCTTTTGAAATTATTTGTAATGAAATTTTGTAATTAATTATTATAAATAAAATACTGGATAAATAAATAAAAATACGGAAAAATTATAGAAAAATATCAATTGCTATGAAAGCATGTTTTTGAAGGTATATATGAAATTTTAAAATATTTTGAGGAAAAATTAGGTATCAACATCTACCCCTCTTTACCCGGGAAGGATGAAAGAGTTGTCGGGTAAAGATATGATGCCCAATTTTGACCAAGTGAAATGGTTTGAAGAGTTTTAGGTCGTACTCTGGTTTCTGAGTTGCCTACATATCCCTGGTTTTACAGGATTCAAGCCGTATGTAGTTCAGGAGTCATCGGTGAAGTATACCGATGAAGTTTTACAAGAACGGACGCAAAGTATAAGGTTAGGTGCACAAACGGCTTACGGGGTTGTTAGGAGAACTGGAGCGGGACCGCTCCTACCATGATGGCAGTTTACTCGTTGAATTACCTGCAAATAAATAATACAAGCATATATTGTGCGTAATTTAAACATGATGCAAATTCCCGTTGGACCATGAATGGTGTCTTCGGACGATTAAGGATGACGTCCTCAGACCATGACGTCCTGGGCTATGAATTGCTTGATGCAGGATTCGTAGGCCATGAAAATGATGTTCTTGGGCCACGAGGATGGTGTTCCGAACCATGATGCCTTTGAATAATGATATGAAGAGGTTGAAAGAGATCCTCAAGCCATGAAAATGATGTTCTCGGTCCATGAAAATGGTACCTCCGAACGATGACGCCTTTGGATGAGTTGGAGATATTTCAGCACATGAAAATGCAGTAAAATGATGCTGATGAGACAGAGCTTAATCTTGCAAATAAAAGGGCAGAGCTTAGCCAGAAAGGAAAGCGAAGTAAATAGTGCTTGAGATAGCGGTTAGTCTCGAAAGGTAAATTAGAGGCAGAGCTTAGCCTCGGAAGGTAGAATGGTAGCCTTATGCAAAGATGCCAATGCAGATGGAGACACCGTTTAGTCTCGGAAGGCAGAATGGTAGCCTTATGCAATGATGTAGATAGAGGTAGATCTTAACCTCGAAAGGCAGAATGGTAGCCTTATGCAAAGATGCAAATGTAGATGAAGACAGGGTTTAGTCTCGGAAGGAAGAATGGTAGGCTTATGAAATAATGTAGATGCAGGTAGAGCTTAACCTCGGAAGGCAGAATGGTAGCCTTATGCAAAGATGCAAAGGCAGATGGAGACAGCGTTTAGTATCGGAAGGCAAAATGGTAGCCTTATGCAATGTAGATGGAGACAACGTTTAGTCTCGGAAGGCAGAATGGTAGCCTTATGCAATGATGTAGATGGAGGTAGATCTTAACCTCGGAAGGCATAATGGTAGCCCTATGAAAAGATGCAAATGCAGATGGAGATAGCGTTTAGTCTCAGAAGGCAGAATGGTAGCCTTATGCAAAATATAGATGTAGGTAGAGCTTAACCTCGGAAGGCAGAATGGTATCCTTATGCAATGGTGTGGATGAAGGTAGAGCTTAACCTCGAAAGGCATAATGCTAGCCTTATCCAAGAAATAAAATGACTGTAGGAATTCTTAATTGGTGATGAATTGTGGCATTATGATTATTGGGAGCATAGTGACTGCAGAGCATTGAGGCATGTGCGAGCGTCGGCAAGTGCAGCAGTTTTGGTGAGTCGTATTTCAGACAATGTTTGTCCCCTTGGCGGACAGTTCGTTTAGGGGTTTTGCAACCTTAGTGCCTGCAACCAAAGAAAGATCATGAGTTCTATAAACGGGGGGATTAGTTCATATCCCCGCTGGCTTTTCTTGACTTGTTGGGCTCGATCTGATGATATTGTATGTATTATTAGGGTAGCGTAGCTAAACAAAGCTGTTTAAAAAACAAACATGCATGATTTTGTAAAAGCATAATGTATAATAAAAAAATAATTTTGGGATGAACCGATGACCGTGACACGGCTCGGGACATTGCAACCTCTCCTGCTATGGAATTTTGAGGGTCCTCCTCAAAATTCTACCCTAGTTTGATGGGTGAATGTCTTTGACTGTTGCTCGTGCGGCGATTGGTTGAACTTGTCCTCCTCAAAATTCTGCCCCAGTTTCCAATTGCGGGGAAAAATGAAATTTTTATTGAATTGTGACCGAACCCATAGGGCTGCCTACGTATCCCCTCTTAAACGGTAATCAGGTCAGGTGTAGTTCAATTTACATCATTGAGAAAGCATAAAGATTACACATAGTAGCGTTTGACTGCATCTGAATTGATTGGCTTTGTCCAAACTTCTCCGTCCATTTCTGCGAGTATAAGTGATCCTCCTATCAGTACTCGATGAACCATGTACGAACCCTGCCAGTTGGGAGAGAACTTCTCATTGGCTTCGTCTTGATGTGGAAAGATCTTCTTCAGCACCAGCTGCCACGGTGTGAACTGTCTAGGCTTGACTCTCTTGTTGAAGGCTCGGGTCATTTCTATTCTGATAGAGTTGACCATGACAGACTGAATTCATTCTCTTTCCGTCTATGAGGGCTACTTGCTCATAATGGCTCTTTACCCATTCTGCGTCGCTGAGCTCAGCTTCTTGTTTAATTCTTAGAGATGGAATCTCAACTTCGGTAGGAATAACAACCTCAGTACCATAAACTAGCATATAGGGAGTTGCCCCTGTTGAGGTGCGAACTGTGGTGCGATATCCCAATAAGGCAAATGATAACTTCTCGTGCCACTGCTTGTGCCTTTCTATCATCTTTCTTAGTATCTTCTTGATGTTTTCTGAATCTCCCAGGTTGATGATTCCGGCTCGTCCATGTTGGACTTAGGTTTGTTCTCAAAATTCTCGACTTTTTTGACAATCTCATCAAGTATGCCATCTTCTTCTGAATCCACGTTCGTTTGCTGCGTTGTCTCGTCTCATGTCACAGTCATCGGTTCATCAATACAGGTAATAGTAATGTTGTATAGGTAAAGTAATGAGAGAAAAATGATAGCAATAAATATTGATTCATAAGAAAAAATTTAAAAATTCTTTTGATAAATTGAACGATTGTTTTGAACATTGAAGATCTTATTGCAGGAATTAAAATGCGAAAAAGGAAATCATTTTGTAAAGAAAAAATAATGAATAGCGCTCGTTTTAGCCGTCCTACCCCGAGGCTCGTCGGGCTTGGTTGTCCTGACCGTCCAATTCTTGAGGTACGTCCCTCTGCTCACAACCTGTATGGAAGGGTCTTCCTCCCCCTCCTCCTCGAGAATAACACGGCATTCCATAACACTGTCCTCCAGAAATAAGTTCCGCATTAATGCAAGTGTTTCTTCTTCTTCTAATCCATAAATAACGTCAGCATATTGGAAGGTCTGCTCCATATGCGGTATTGATTTCTCCAAAGGGTAATAAGGACCGCGCCATGGTGGCGACCAGTTTTTGAATTCTTCCCAAGTGTATTCGTATCCCAAACTGAAAGTGGTGTCGTGCTTCTTGAGTTTGATAGGTTTGGAGATCCCCTGAAGGTTCTTGCCGAGCCCTTTACCTGGCTTGTACCCTCGCATTTTTATCATACTTGCGACCTTGTTATCCTACCATTTGTCTTTGTCGATAGTGTTGACCCGTTCAATGTGGTGGTAAGTTTCTCCGTCTGGCTTCCTTTTTTCTTCAATCACTGGGATAGTCTGGCGACTGTAAATAGGGTTGCTACCGTCACCATGAATAATCACCTTTTGGTGGTTCCCCTCGAACTTCACTGCCCGATGTAGCATTAATGCTACGGCCCCAACAACATGGATCCAGGGTCGTCCCAATAACAGATTGTAGGACGTTGACACATCTATCACTTGGAAGTCCACCTCGAACCAAGTTGGCCCCATTTGCAGGCATAGGCTGATCTCACCCATGGTGGACCTCTGAGATCCATCTTAGGCTTTTCATGCATCCCTTTACCCAATTCTTGAGCGTTATCAATGGACATATGTTGAGATTGGACCCCCCGTCGATCAGGATTCTGGTGATGAAATAATCTTCGCATTGCACATTGATGTGCAGTGCTTTGTTATGGCCCAACCCTTCAGGAGGCAGCTCGTCCTCGTGGAAATTGATCTTGTGACTCTCCAACACTTGGCCCACCATATTAGCCATTTCTCCACTAGTGATGTTGTTTGGCACATAGGCTTCGTTCAACACCTTCAATAAAGTATTCCTGTGCGTCTTGGAATTCTGCAGCAAAGAGAGGATGGATATTTGTGTTGGTGTTTTGTTCAACTGGTCGATGACCGAATACTCCTTGGCATGTACTTTCCTCCAAAGGTCGTCCGGACCTGTCTCGATAATGGGAGGCCGATTGGAAGCCTGCTTGCTGGATTCAATCAAGTGGATGCCTCCACCCTTATGGTCCGGAAGAGGATTGTTGCGAACATTTGGAGCAGATTCATTTACCAGGATGACCTTGTTTTCAATCAGGTATTGTATCTTGTCCTTCAAAGAGCGGCATTCATCGATAGTGTGTCCCTTCATGTCGGAGTGGTATACACAGGAATTGTTTAGGTTGACCCATTGAAAAGGATTATCGGGGGTTGCAGCAGGGATGGGGGTGACATAACCAGCAGCTTTGAGCTTCTCATACAATTGGTCGATAGGTTCAGCGATGGCGGTATACTGTTTTGGAGGCCTGCGATCAAAATTTGGATGAGGTCTAGGGAAGTTTTGACAGGTAGGGGTGATTGGTAATGGGATGGTTGAGAATTGTAAGTGTGGTAGACAAGAGCGGGTTGTGAGTATTTGGGTGAAGCAGGTTGATATGTCGGTGTGGAGGTGATTGATAGGTTGGTGGTGGAGCTTGGTATGAGGGTGAGGGTGCTTGGTAATTTGGGGTTGGTTGATATGTGAGTGGAGGTGTTGGGTAATTTTGGTATTTGAGTGGGGATGTTCTTTGTGCAACCATCACGGCTCCCACGTCTCTTTTCTTAGACACACCACCATACTGCAAAGCCTTGTTTGTAGCTTGCAAAGCTTCAAAATTTGTGACCATACCGCTCTTGATACCTTCTTCAATCCATTCACCTAATTTGATAATGTCGGAGAACTTGTGGTTCTCAATCATCCTCAACCGTTCATAGTACTGCGGGTCCTGGGCCCGAACAAAGAACTTGTTCATCTGCTCTTCTTCTAAGGCGGGTCTGACTTTGGCAGCTTCGGACCTCCAACGAGTAGCGTACTCGCGAAATGTCTCTGTGGGCTTCTTTTTCAAATTCTGAATATAGAACACATTTGGTGCATTCTCCGTGTTGTACCTGAATCTGTCCATAAAGTCAGATGCCATACTCACCCAATTCGACCATTTCTTGGGATCTTGGCTGATGTACCAAGACAATGTATCTCCTTTCAAGCTCCTCATGAACAGCTTCATACGGATCCTTTCATCCTTCCCTACTCCAACCAGCTTGTCACAATAAGTTCTCAGATGGACCCTTGGATCACTTGTACCATCAAACATTTCAAACTTAGGAGGTTCGTATCCCTCGGGCAGTTCGACATCGGGCTGTATGAAGATGTCTTCATAGTTCAACCTTTCGACTCCCTTGATTCCCTCGACGCCTTGAACCAGCCTGGTTAGCTTCCTAAGTTCCTCGGCCAAGTTCTTAATAAGCAGGTCCTTTTCGTCAGGCTTAGGTGTGTATGTGATAGGGGGAGTAGAGTGTGGCATGGTCTTCACGTAGATAGGATTGTTATGGTGGCCTGGAGAATGAGTGTGGAAATGGTCATTTGTGGAGTTCTGAGGTTCTGGGATAAGCAGTGGAGTGTTGTTTGGAGTGTGGCATGCATTGCAGTGTGCTGGAAGAGTTTGGTTCTTTGGTGGGGTGGTGTGATGATGAGTTGTGGGATGATTTTGCTACTTTGGGATGTTTTGAGGAGGTGTAGGATTCTGGATGTTGACGTCTGGGACATTGAGGGAGAATGACAGGTTTGCCAGATTCCGAACTTGATCAAGCTCTTCTTGAAACTTTGACAACTTCTGTTCTAGCTGAGACACAATTTCATTCTGAATCCGAATATCTTGGCCATCAGTGGCTTTTACCCGTTCAAGTGTTCAACTACATTCTCATTTATGTTGTTTCCTGAATCTTCCATTTTCTTTTTGCCTTTGTTCTTGCCTTTGGGAGGACTAAGATGAGGAGAGGGTGGAGAGCCCCTGGATCTTGTAAGATAGGACGATGATGCCAGAGTGCACGAACTAACCTTTGGGGAGGGGAATAAATAAATAAAAAAAGAGGAAAACAAAAACAAAAGGTAGCCAAGTCAGTGAGGATTATGAAAAGTAGTGCGGTATTTAAACAGATAGTGCGGGAATGTAAAGCGCGTCCTAATTTGGGGACCTCTTTTGTGCCCGAGGTAGGCCTAGCGACAAAATGATTTGGAGAACTTAAGATGCTAAAAGCCTCATTTTATTGATAAGAAAATATATGAATCCCAAGACAATACTAAATAAGCAGGAAGTAAAGGTCACTAATGGCCATTGGCGTTATTACATTGATAAAGTAAAAGAAAGACATTCCTATCTACTTGGTCCCAAAAGAACCTTCTCCGGACTCGGCATTCTTGCTTCTCTCGTACAGTTTCCCCAAATCGCGAAGTCCCAGCAACATGTATGCTCTGGCTAGATGTCTTCTGTCGGTCCCTTCACCCTTTTGACAGTCTTCAATCCTTTTGAGAAATTTTTCCTCCAGCTCCACTATGCCTCGCTCCAAATACCCTTTTGTTGGTGCTGATAGCCATATCCTTCCATTCCTCTATCAGTTTCTTGCTAGACTCATGTATTTCACGGTTCTCATCCTCATACTCACGGATACTCTTGCGCAACTGGTTGTTTTTGACTTGTGCCTCAGCCTTTTCATCTATAACCTTGTGGCCCTAAACGAACCCTGGCTCGCTCAGACCACCCCAATTTTCTACCAACCAACCAGGATAGTCCTCACAAGTGCCACATGTGTTGGGCTTGGCACTTGTGAGGACTATCGTCATTTTGGAAGTCAGCTCGAAGATGGCTCATTTTGTCGACCATGGGTATGACTTGCTTCCTACCGGCTTGCCTCATAACTCGAAGAGGGGCATACGGGTATGTTCCTATTAGACCAGTTAGTATTAGGAACAGTGCATCTCTATAACGAGGGATGAACTCCTCTGTCAGAAACCACTTGAACATCTATTGAACATGTTCTTCAGTCAGATTATCAAAGAGCTCGACCCATCCTTTGGCGTTCTCAGGCTGAGCAAACATGTCGGGGATGTAATTCATTCGCTTTGGATGGTGGAACGCGATGTGGTCATCCCAAACTCTTTGATGAATTTCTTGTCGGTACTCGCCCTTTTGGAGATGTTCCATGAGCCAAAGCTGAAGTAGTAGATTACAGCCTTCGAAGTGTCTTCCCCCTCGTTGACACTTTTCCAAGGCTCGATATATGTCTGCAATGATCATGGGAAAAATGCTAAAGTTTTGCCCACCAATTCCTTCCATTAGTGTCTTGGTTACCTCTAGTGTGGATTCTCTCTTTCTTTATTGGAAACACAATCAGACCCAAGAAGCAAAACATGAAGACGAATACTCTACGATGGATGTGATGGCAAACTCGTCGTGGTAGGTATGGTATGATTTGTTGTGGCCGTACCTTTCGTAAAAGTAGTCAAAAGTGATGTATGACTTCTTTAAGCATGCCAGTTCTGCATTCTTCTTCAGACCCATCATTTTGAGGAAATCTTTGCATGTGTAGTTCTCAGGCATTAGCAACCCTGGGGTTTCCCATACTAGGCCAGCCAATCCTCCTGTTTCCTCTAGCAAGGGTGTCATTTCAATGTCCCCAAAGTGGAACACGGACCTTTTCACAATCCCAAAATAGGGTAGCAACCTCTATTATCATGTTGTTAGGATGGATTTCTAGGAGAGATGGTAGATTGCCCAAGTATTTTCTGACGATAATTTTGTCACTAGAATGCAAATATTCCCACCAACTTATCAATCTTAGATGGATATTGGAGACCATGCCGAATCTGGGGACTTCGTGCCTCATTTTTCTGCAAGGCAAACAAGGTTAGGCTCTTACCCCTACCAGACTCGACTAATTAACATCAACAATTAGCATAAAGAATTTAGTTCTCCAAATAAATGCAGAACGTGATGATGTCCGTTTGGGTTTAGGGAAACCCAGTGGACTTTTGGATAAGGCCGTGTTAAAATCTATCGTGCGGACCATACTTTAGCCTGGCTAAGTTTGACCATGATGCATGAAATAACATAACGGAGTAAGGTTTCTATGGGGTTTTAGACTGGTACCCTCGAGCGGACAACTCAAGGAGGAAAAGCACGGAACCGTCGACTGCACCGCTGATCGACTAGTTTTACCGCAAATAAGCCTTTCCGGATTTAGGGGTAATAATATAGGAAGAGCGCAACCACTCGTCAAGCATTGCTATAGTATTTTGTTTGGCACAAGTGGAGTATGCATGTTGAGCATGATTATGCAATAATTAATAAGCGTTAAAAACATGTTGTCATGTATTTGCACGTTAAGAAAGCAGTAAATACAACAATTTATAATTTAAAAGCGGTTACAAAGGAAGGAAACAGAAAAAACATGTCAGTTACTTTTGAAGAAAATAAATAAATGATTAAGGAAATACACAAGTAATTGCACATAAGGGAAATGGGAAGATGACAAATTCACAAAGCAATTTGAAAATGGTAAAAGCCTGAAACTCCCCAGCAGAGTTGCCATGATGTCGTGCCCCCTCTTTCCTCGCGAAGATCAGGTTTATGACATTGGGTTAGGATAACTCTTTCCTTTTGGGAAAAGGGTTTGTGTTTTTGAGAGTCGCCACCTAACGATTTATAAAGGTGCATTAGGACACCAAAGGGGTTCATTTACAACTACGTTGTTAACCAGAGATAGAGTAAGATTTTGAAATTATCCTAAAGGGAAAGTGTTAGGCACCCCTCAGGATCCACAAGTGTGGTTCCCGGCCAAACAACTTTTGTGAATTTGTACGGCTTTGAAAACAAACAAATAAAGGCTCAAATAAGAGAGGATTTAAGTCTTAAGCACGCAGATGTTTGAAAATAGTAAAGAAGGTTAGATTTTGAAAGGGTTACGATCTAAGAATATGAAGGGTATCCTAGGTTTATAATAATATGGATCACATCAGTGCAATACCCGGTAATCACTCCTCAAAGAGGGGCTACACGTGGTATTAGCGTACCGGTCATCATATCCATATCTACCCTTTCCCACCCTGTAAAGGTAATTAGAGCGAGTGTTGGTCAACGACCTCTATTACATGTTGTTACCCGTCCCTTCCTATTAGTCCCGGAGGAATTTAGGACTTCTATACTATAAAGGAGATGCTAGGCAGACCCTCAGGTTTAAAGGCAAAACACTAAGCGACAAACAAGAAACATATAGGACTACAATTAAGGGGGATAAACATACAAACAGGAAAAAGCTCAAGTACCTCCACACATAGTACACATAAACAACATGACTCATACACAGTTAAGGTCTTTGATTCAGATCCTAAAACATGGTATCTAAATGATAATAACAAAGAGGCATTATGGTATCTAATTATCTAAATTGTTAAAGGTATTGTTGCAAATTATTGCCTACACATGTTGTTCTAGGTTGTTCAGAACACAGAATTGTTGCCATTTGTTTTAGAGAAACTGAGTGAAGTGTTTTATACCTTTTATATGCACCAGTAGTTAGACTAGGTGTTGTTAAGAGAATATGCATGAAATCCTAAAACATGGTATCTAATGCACAGGTAGGGATGAGAATGATGCATATGCAGAATTCTAAGCAGGATTTCTAAATGCTCACAGCATTATGCACGATTTTCAGAATATGCAAGAGTATAGTTTGTTAGTGTTATCCTAGGGACAGGATTTCTAAGTGAGCGTAGCAATATGAAACATGATTGCAGAAGATACCAATTATTAACATTATTATGCTATCATAGAATTTTCTAAGTGATGAATGACAGTACTGAAACAAGATCATGAAACAATGTTCATAAAGCCTAAATAGCATGATTTCTAATGCATGATATGCTTTTCACGTGTTGATCCTAAACATGATTTCTATTGCACAAATAAGGAATGTAAACCTAATAGCATGGTTTCTACCCTTTAATAGTTATAACATGCATAATTACCCTCCCGTTTAACTATCCATCCCCAAAGAGTTGTTTACAATTATTTATTACAGACCATTGAATAGGAATACACAACTGAAATAGAAGAAAAATAAAAAGTTAACTATAGGGAGCCTACAAAATAGGCCCAGAATCTCCAGAATGCCTCATTGCCATTCTATTCACAACCTTTCACATGATCCTGGTGTGTCAGAGTTCCCTAAGACCTCAAAGGATCCCGGGCAGTGCTCACACCCAGATTTCATAGCCAAGATAGAGTAAGTGCAGTGTGGAAAGGCCAACTCTTGTGTGTCAAAGTTCATAGGGAGCTCAAGGATCCTAAGGCAATGCTCACACAAGAGGGGCAGAACCTAATGTCTAAGAGTATAGTGGAAGTGCTCATAGTGAGTAAGAACAGTTTTAAAACAGTTTTAAGAAAGCGAGAGGTTTAATGAAAATTAACTTGAAAAGGGGTAAGGCAGTAGCACAACCAACATACTCAAACAACACACACATAACAATAAACTGGGATTAAGACAAGTTCAGCAACCAAAAGCAGGGAGATGAGGGATTGGGGGAAAGTATGAAGCACATAGGAACATGCTTGCACACAAGTAAGCCTCAAAAAAGTATTACAAGACTTAAACTGTCATAGCATAGTCCTTTACAAGGATTCCTATAAGGATTCAAATAGCATTAGGTTGAGGGGTGTTACAATACACACTATGTTCAGAACTACATGCTTATGATGTACTGGGGTCAGGGGATAGGGCAGAATTGTGACAAACAAATAGGAGGAACAGTAGACATGCTGAAATAAGGGAAAGGGAAATCTCATAAATAGAATAGATATGTTAGTTATAGGGTAAACAGTAGAACCACAAGTAGAATAACAAAAGGAATAAGATAAAGTGTAATATGAACATGTTGTTTTGGGTGCTGTAATTCAAATACAAGACATACCAGTAAAGATTGAGAGAATAGAACAGTAGTGTGCAGAAAAGTGGAGCAATAGGACAAGAGTGTGCAGAGCAAGAGAGCATCAGAGCAGTAGATCAAGTAGAGCAGTAATAAGTTACTCAGTCTTGGATTTTAGCCGACTAAGTAGCCAGTAGGTAATAAGAGAAGAAAGAGAGAATGTGTAGGAAAGTAAGAGAGAGCAATTAGTATGCTTGTGTGTGTGTGTGCGTTCGTGTCTTTGTTAATGAAGAGTAGAGAGTATATATTGTTTGAAAGCAGGTAGAAAATAAGGTAACAAGTAATAGTTGAGCACAATTATAGGGAGAACACCCAAGTCAGAATCAATTAAGGACCCAGACTCCCTTTAATTAGGGAGTCCTAGTTTAAACGGACATAATTAGTATCAAACAGGAAAAGAATCAATTATAAACTAATTTTTACTATAATAGGAATGGTAAAGTATATTATATGCAATTAAGTCTAAGTACATAATACATAATTAAGGAAAGTATATGTCAAATAATCGACAACATATTTGTGCACATAAACAAGGTAGAGTATTACTTTAATTATGGAAATTAGTCACAAGAATCACGAATGAGATTGAAAATCACAGGGAATCAATACCAACTAAGGAAAGTATCATACAAGTAAGGAAGTAATTCAAAATCAGTAAAGATTTATAGGGAAAATACACAAAATTGCAGCTTTAAGGAAAACGCCACAACTATGAGAAAAATACATAAAATCAGTATAGGTTATCGAATAGTTAGACCTATTAAACGATAAATAATACATATTGAACAGAATCAGGGAAACCTTAATCAAGCATTTAGAGAAACAGTAGAAGATCGAAAACCCTAACAACAAAGTAAAGTGAGAATCACAAAGAATACATAGATAGTTTCATAAGAAACAAACACACATGAACATACAATCAAAGACAACCTAGAAAATTAGGGATTTTTAGCATAATAACTCGGATAACAAGAAAAGCATAAGAGAATCGTTCAAACACAGTAGAAATCAATAAGAATAAGAAGAAGAACCATTTTTGAACAGGGTCAAGAAACCCTAATTCGAAAGTGAAGAAATCATTTGAAAAACAAAGAGATTTTTGAGGAAAACATGTGAGAGCCTTAAAATATACTTAGATCGGTCACAGATCTAAAAAAATTGAACGATTTTAAAGCTAGGGTTTCCAGAGAAAACTCAGAAAGGAGAAGAAGCCTTAAATATTACCCGCGTTTGGCCGGAAAATGCAAAGATCTATCGAACGACCATAGGTGGCCGAAAAATATGGCATGAGACCGGAGATGGGAGTCAAACCGCCTCTGGTTCACTTGAGAACCCCCCAAATGGTGACACAAGGCGAAGGATGGAGCCATAAGGCTGGTGAGAGGTGAAACCTCCATGGTTTCCGACGAGAAGGTGGCAGGATAAGGGAGGGACAGGGATCAGTAGATGAAGGGTTTAGAGAGAGAGAGGAGAGGATTCAGAGAGACGATTGAGAAGTGAGACGGAGGAAAAATGAAAGGGGGGGGGTAGTCTTTTAGGCTTAATATGGTAAGATGAGATTTGGGTCGTTGATTTTAATTAATCAATGGCTCAGAACAAAGGGGGATTGGGCCGGGTATATTTGTGAGGATTGGGCTGGGTAGTTGGTCTAGTTTATTGGTTAGGGGTCCAGATTAATTAAGCTATAATTAAAATTAAAAGTGGCTAGTTGTTAAATACCCCAAAAAAATAGATAAATAATTTATAAAATGGCTAATAGTATAAAAAAAGAAATTGATGCTTAATAAAATTAAATTAACATGATTAATTAGTATTTAAAATATAAAATGACCGATTATTGGGCCAAAATAGCATAAAACATATGATTAGACTATAATTGCAAAGTTATAGCAATTATAGCCAAAGAGTGTCAATCTGGATGATTGTGAAATAATTTGGTCTTAATAGGACCAAAAATAATACATTAAATCAAGAAATACTTTTGAAATTGTTTGTAATGCAATTTTGTAATTAATTATTAGAAATTAAATACTGGATAAATTAATAAAAATACGGGAAAATTATAGAAAAATACCAATTGCTATGAAAGCATATTTTTGAAGGTATATATGCAATTTTAAAATAGTTTGAGGAAAAATTGGGTATCAACAGCTGCCCCTCTTTACCCGGGAAGGATGAAAGAGTTGTCGGGTAAAGATATGATGGCCAATTTTGACCGAGTGAAATGGTTTGAAGAGTTTTA
This sequence comes from Nicotiana knightiana, assembly GCA_005239525.1. Lineage (NCBI taxonomy): Eukaryota > Viridiplantae > Streptophyta > Magnoliopsida > Solanales > Solanaceae > Nicotiana > Nicotiana knightiana. The sequence continues at coordinate 26,228 of ML420478.1, read as the reverse complement.
GGCCGCACCCTGGTTTCTGATTGCCTACATATAACTGGTTTTAAAGGAATCAGGTCGTATGTAGTTCTGGAGTCATCGGTGAAGTATACCGATGAAGTTTTACAAGAACGGATGCAAAGTATAGGGTTAAGTACACAAACGGCTTACGGGGTTGTTAGGAGAATTAGAGTGGGACCGCTCCTGCCGGATGGCAGTTTACTTGCCAAATTACCTACAAATAAATAATACAAGCATATATTGTGCGTAATTTAAACATGATGCAAATTCCCGTTGGACCATGAATGGTGTCTTCGGACATGACGTCATGGGCTATGAATTGCTTGATGCAGGATTCGCAGGCCATGAAAATGATGTTCTCGGGCCATGAGGATGGTGCCTCCGCACCATGATGCCTTTGAATAATGATATGCAGAGGTTAAAGAGATCCAGGCCATGAAAATGATGTTCTCGGGCCATGAAAATGGTGACTCCGAACGATGACGCCTTTGGATGAGTTGGCGATATTTCAGTCCATGAAAATGCAGTAAAATGATGCTGACGAGACATATCTTAGTTTTGCGAATAAAAGGGCAGAGCTTGGCCCGAAAGTAAAGTGAAGTAAATAGTGCTTGAGACAACGGTTAGTCTCGAAAGGTAAATTAGAGGCAGAGCTTAGCCTCGGAAGGCAGAATGATAGCCTTATGAAAAGATGCAAATGCAGATGGAGAAAGCGTTTAGTATAGGAAGGCAGAATGGTAGCCTTATGCAATGATGTAGATGGAGGTAGAGCTTAACCTCGGAAGGCATAATGGTAGCCTTATGCAAAGATGCAAATGCGCATGGAGATAACGTTTAGTCTCGGAAGGCAGAATGGTAGTCTTATGCAATGATGTAGATGAAGGTAGAGCTTAACTTCGGAAGGCAGAATGCTAGCCTTATGCAAAGATGCAAAGGTAGGAGACAGCGTATAGTCTCGGAAGGTATAATGGTAGCCTTATGCAATGCAGATGGAGACATCGTTTAGTCTCGAAAGGCAGAATAGTAGCCTTATGCAATGATGTAGATGGAGGTAGAGCTTAACCTCGGAAGGCAGAATGGTAGCTTTATGCAAAGATGCAAATGCAGATGGAGACAACGTTTAGTCTCGGAAGGCAGAATGGTAGCCTTATGCAAAATGTAGATGGAGGTAGAGCTTAATCTCGGAAGGCAGAATGGTAGCCTTATGCAATGATGTGGATGGAGGCAGAGCTTAACCTCAGAAGGAAGAATGCTAGCCTTATGCAAGAAATAAAATGACAGAAAGAATTCTTAGCTGGTGATGAACTGCGGCATTATGATTATTGGGAGCATTGTGACTGCGGAGCATTGAGGCATGTGCGAACGCCGGCAAGTGCAGCAGTTTTGGTGAGTCGTATTTTGGACAACGTTTGTCCCCTGGGCGGACAGTTCGTTTAGGGGTTTTGCAACCTTAGAGCCTGCAACCAAAGAAAGATAGTGAATTCTATAAACGGGGAGGGGGGGTTAGTTCGTATGCCTGTTGGCTTTTCTTGACTTGTTAGGCTCGATCTGATGATATTGTCTGTATTATTGGGGTAGCGTTGCTAAACAAAGTTGTTCCAAAAACAAACATGCATGATTTTGTAAAAGCATAATGCATAATCAAAAAATAATTTTGGGATGAACCGACGACTGTGACACGGCTTGAAAATTCATGATTTGAGGGACCAAATGATATCGGAATTTGGTAAATTTTGTAGGGTTGAACTCGTATTGGAATGGGTAATCAGATTTTGTAAAATTTATTGATTTCTGATGTGCGGGCCTAGGGGTCGAGTTTTGGGTCGATTTTTATATTTTTGTAAAGACTGAAACTTTATTATTCGGAATGGTTTCTTATACGTTTTATATGTATTTTGAAGTTGTTTAAGTGGATTTTGAGCCGTCCGGAGGTCTTTTCGCCCAATAAGCCCATTTTAGAGTACTAGGTTGTCGTCTTTGAGGTAAGTATCTTGCCTAACCTTGTGTGGGGGAACTACCCCTTAGGATTGAGACTTATATGATGATTGTAGCCCGTGTACGCGAGGTGACGAGTGCGTACTCAGACTTATTTGCAAATAGGTTGGCCTTTTAGAATTCTTAGGTCCTTATATTCCCTGTGTATGAAGTGGTATTTATTATATCTGAGTTCTGATTGCTAATTCATCTCTTTTTGCTTAAATTATAAGTTACTTGCTTAGTTTTCTTTTGTTGCTTATTTGATCTTAATTGCCTTAACTAAAGACTTTACCTTTTCTACTGGCGTGCTATATCTTCCTTCATAAACTGCCTAGTTGACTAGAATTATCCTAATCTCGCCCTATAATTGTTTAGCAGTAACTGGAGTATTATATGTTGGTGTCAAGCATGCTTGTGGGTCGTATATTGTGATTGATATAATCTTTCACTAAGCCCTACTTAGTCCTAACTTGATGATTATACGTGTTGATGGTATTTTCTTGGCATTTTCTATTGCGGATCATTGATTCAAGTTGGGATTTATTTCGTGAAGCTAATTGATTAAGCAAGATTGGTTATAGATGTTTCCCTTGTCGGAATGATATTGTTTCCATTGTTGACTCGCTTGTCGGGACAGTATGGTTTCTATTATTATTCATGTTGCTGATGATATTGTTTCCATTGTTGACTCCCTTGTCGGGACAATATGGTTTCTATTATTGTTCATGTTGCTGATGATATTGTTTCCATTGTTGACTCCCTTGCCAGGACAGTATGGTTTCTATTATTGGTCATGTTGTTGATGATATTGTTTCCATTGTTGACTCTCTTGCCGGGACAATATGGTTTTTATTATTGTTCATGTTGTTGATGATATTGTTTCCATTGTTGACTCCCTTGCCGGGACAGTATGGTTTCTATTATTGTTTATGATGTTGATTCCCTTGTCTGAATGCTATCATTTCATTTGTGTGGGTGAGAAAGAGTGTAAAGTACGATGGGTAATGCCATGTCATTGTCTATATTCATTATCATGTGAGGAAAGGGTATAAATCATGAAGGTTGATGTCGTGCCATATTATTGAGAGTAAAAGCACGAAGGGTGATGTCGTGCCATATTATTGAGAGTAAAAGCACGAAGGTTGATGTATGCCATATTATTGAATTAAAAGCATGAAGGGTGATGCTGTGCCATATTATTGAGAGTAAAAGCACGAAGGTTGATGTCGTGTCATATTATTGAAATTAAAAGCACGAAGGTGATGTCGTTCCATATTATTGAGAGTAAAAGCACGAAGAGTGATGCCGTGCGTGATATTGTGATTGAGTGCTAATGCACGAAGGGTGATACCGTGCCATATTGTTGTGAGTTCATGGCACGAAGGGTGTTTCCGTGCAGGTAAGGACGAGAGACATGCATTATGATGTGATATATGTTTCCCCGTGTATACGTTGTGCCTTTACTTCGAGTTGTTATTGTTGTACTTACATATTTGGTGTGACTTCTCGTTGTTGTCGTGTACTTGACTTTTATATCAATTCTTGTTGCACTGTCCATGTCTTTTACATGCTTAATTTGCTTAATTTTACGTGTCGTATCTGTCGATTCCTATGGGAAGGACGAGAATAAAAGCACGAAGGGTGATGTCGTGCACTTGTTTTATCGGAAATCAAGTTCGAAATACATTTATTGGGAAAGTATATTTTTTTAAAAATCCTTAATTTGAAGAAATTACATCTAAAGACTTCCCTTCTGTAAAGTATATATACGTATTCAGAGGACGTATCCTTTCAAAAGAAGTTTCCTATTTTGAAACGAATATATTTAAGGTCTTTAATATAAACAGGTGGGTAAAAGGTTATATTCGAAGGTTTGATTAAATTGTTGGAGTTGTTAGCTAAGGTTAGAGGTAGAGATTATCGCAGTGCTTAGTTATTATTTGTTCTTACTGTATTGTGGGTTTCGGTTTTTGGTTGTGTTCCCGTCCATTTTTCTGTGTAATATTATGATATTCCGTCGATTTATTATTGTTTTCCTCACGCATTGCATTGTTATGTAGTTAATTATATTGTGAAATCTTTGTACAGATATCATATTCTGTCATTTCTATATTTATTCATGTTTGTTTTATTATACCAGTGGGTGTCTTGACTAGTCCTCGTCACTACTTCATCGAGGTTAGTCTTGATACTTACTGGGCATCACTGTGGTGTGCTCATACTATTCTTCTGCACGTTTTTGTGCAGATTCTAAGTTTTCGCATAGCCGACCTATTGATTGTTAATAGCGCGGTTGTTGTTGTGGAGACTCAAGGTAAAACCGCTTCAGCGTTCGCGGTTTCAGAGTCACCATCTTATATTTATGTTTGCACTGTTGTACTTATTTCTAAACAATGGTATTTTTAGGAGTTTTAGTGTAATTTTTTTAAAGCTTATGACTTGTACTACCGGGTTTTGGGAAGATACAATGTGTAAAAAATTACTTATTTCATAAAAATATTAGATTCTATTTATTATTGTTGTTATTCCATGAATATTAAGTTTACCTAATACTTAAGATTAGGTGCTATCACGATATCCAATGGAGGAAAATTTAGATCGTGACAAAAATCAATTAAAAAATAGATTTTTATAGAACGTATATTACTAATAAATCAAGAATATAATGAACATACAGTCATACTCGTGAATAATAATTTGTTCCTTTTAAGACAATTTTGTAAGCCACAGAAATGCTTCTACGTAAATTTTGATGTACAATACACATGTTATAAAGTTATACTGGTGTCTCCACTCGAGCAAGATTCGAATACGTCTTTTACTCAATATTAGGATATTTTATTGTTGTATTAGCTTAAGTAAGTATGATATAAGAATTTATATTGTTTCGGGCAAGTAAAGCAATTGTTTTAGACCTTATATTTGTGGGAGGCACATTTTTTATTACACCTAATAGGTTATGTATAAGTTTTTTAAAAAGAAAAAATTACAAGAAAATACGCATGACTTCAGACTTCATAGGCGGATCCGGAATTTATAGTTAATGGGTTCCTACCTGATCTCAAACTAATATACAATAGTTTATGGGTTCACATCATAATAATTATAGATATTTAATGAATTTCTTAGTATATATACGAGGTATGAACAAAAGCTACTGGGTTCGGGTGAACCCGGTGTTTGTGCTCTAATTCTGCCCCTGCATGACTTTACAACATAACAAAAAATGACCCATGTTTTTAAGTTTTACCCGACCTAGCCCATATTGTACATATTTTAAAAGCACTATCAAATTTAAAATTTGTGTTCTTACAATCATTGCTTCTAAAAGCAATAGAGTTAAATGTGCGTTCTCACAACCATTGTTTTCACTCTCTTCTTCTCACATCTTCTACATATGCTTCAAGGGACCGTGTATCTCCTCCTCCCTCCCTCACCGGGTTGTAATGTAAGCATTGTATAGTAAAAGTCTACTATTGAATGCCATTCAAAACTTTGCTTTTGAAAATAGGATTTTTTGAGTTTGTTAGTTGTTTGGATCGGATGTTGTTACAATTGATTGAAAATATTAAAAGGAGTTCAAAATTTAAATTTGAAGTGATTTGTAGTAGATTTGAGCAAAATTTGAGTTAAATTTCAGAAAAGACGCAAGAAAGAAGACGATGTCAGTTTTTTTGTATAATAGTGTATATGAGGGTATAAACACATCTTATACACTATTATATACTTTTATACACCTTTATACAAGCGTATGTGGACGAACTTCTTCCACATTTTCAGTTGCAATTCTTGTTCAAAATCAGTCCAAATCTCCATTAAATGACTTTAAATTTTATATACAACCTCCTTATACTATTTCTAACAAGTCTAAATAACACCCACTTCAAATTTCTCACAAAATAAAATTCGAAATTTAAACCCACGTATTTAAGCCTGTTAAAAATTTAATTTTCACCACCTAAGTGCATTTGGTTTGTTGAACTAATATTTGAGTCACAATTACTGATTCGAAAATTAACTTAAAAGCTTGAGCAATCTTTTTTTAAAATTAAATAGTAATTTCGAATTATTGGAGTTGGATATTGAATCTTAACATATTATTCTTGGGTTAGTTGGTTGTAAATTAAAATGTGGGCTATAAAATTGAAAAGTGCGAATCCCAGTTGCTCTTATGTGAAATTTTTCCTTTAAAAAATTGTGAAATGGAAAAGTTTGATTTCTTTCTTTAACAAATATAGAGAAGAAGGATATGCAACTGTTATGATTTATGCCAAGGAAATTGCACTTGAAATGAATATCGAACCCGGATTTTGTAAGAAACGTGTGATATATAGAAAGTGACAATTTGATGAGAATGTTTATAATGAAATCTCAAAAATTTTCAAAGAGTCCTTTAGAGTTGATTACTTTTATACATAGTAGGCAAAGTTATTTTTTCACTTCAAAATGGATTTGAACAATTCGAAGCATATGAAAACATTTTTAATTTTCTATTTAGCGGTAAAAACTAAGTCACTAAATGATGGAAATTGAAAAAAAATTGCTTCAATCTTGAATGTTCCTTAAAGCATAGTAATCAATTCGATATTGATGGTTTAGATTTATTTTCTGAATTAAAAATGTCAAAAAAATAGTACAATTAGAAGATGGAGTAACAGTTTAATTGATACACTCAATCAAATATAAATATTTGATTCTTTTCCAAATGTCTATATTGCTTATGGAATATGTTAATAACTCTTATCATTGTTGCTTCAGAGGAAAGAAATTGTCAAAATTAAAATTGATAAAGTCTTACCTAACATCAACAATGTCTCAAGAAACATTAAATGAATTAGTTATATTGTCAACTGAGAAATACTTACGAGGAGTTATTTATTATAAGAAAATTATTAATTACTTTATATCCAAGAAAAGTTTAAAAAATAGACTCAAAATAAATAAATAAATAATTTTTTTAAAAGTTTAAGGCTCCTTATAAAGTTTGGTTTTAGGTCACAAAATTTATAGGGCCACCCCTGTATTATTCTGTGGTTACTAATTTAAATTGTAACATATGTAATCATTCTATACTTATAAACCATTAACATATTATTTATTTGAGATCATTGTGGAATGACAATATCACAGTTAAATAACATGGGCACTTGAATGACAAAACTGCCACTGAGGTTCTCCTCAAATTACTTTCCAAACTCTTATGCAGTTTAACCAAATACAAATTTAAGTTATACCTTGTATGTTTAAATTTTAATAGTGGACTAAATATCTTGATAAAAAAACAATCTTTGCATTACAATCTATGTGTTACTAATCCGATATTATTAATCCAAAAATTACAACCTCAGTATAATTTGGTTCTAACAGCCTGTTTGGCCAAACTTCTCCACACCCCAAAAGTATTATTTTTTTTAAAAGCAATTTTTTTCTCAACTTAAGGTGTTTGGCTTAGCTTTTCTAGAAAAAAAATTACTTTTGGGAAGAAGCAGAAGCAATTTTAGAGAAGCAAAAGCATTTTTAGAGAAACAGAAGCAACAACAGTTTTGACTTTTCTTCTTACCAAGAATACCATTAGCAAATATGGTATATAATAAAATAACCTTACTTATTTTAAACCTAATACTCGCGATTAGAGATTATATTATTGAACACTCCTAACGTATTAATATTTTTTTACTTTTAGGATAACTTTCTAATATATGGTGACATTTGGCATGAATGCTTTAATATTTGTTAAATGATTTTTTGATATACTTAAATCATCTTAAAATAATTAAGTACTTTTAATTTTATGTTCATGTTTTACTTAAATAAAATGAAAATACTTATTATTATCCTTAATAATAAATATTTGAGATTATTTATTATTCATAAAATATTAACTATTAAGTAAATCTCTTCATATCCTTATTCGTATTTGGTACTTATAAGCACTTTTTGAAAAGTTTTGTCAAACACAAATTATTGCTCAAAAGTGCTTTTCAGATTGATTAGGCAAACACAAACTGCTTTTCTCCAAAAGTAATTTTTTGAAAAGCACTTCGGAAAAACACTTATCAAAATAAGCAGATTTTGAGAAAGTTATATGTCAGGTTTTCAAATTAGAGAAAGTTATATGTCACATTCTAATAAGATCAAATACAACAATATCCCTTAAAGTTGTCCTCACTTTTACTTAAACACCTTATTTTAAGTTTGTTTCATTTGAACACTCCAACCGTATCTCAAATGTGTCGTTTAGCACAAAAAATCATAAGTAACCAACCATATAAGACGCGTGTAATTCACTCGCCAAAATGACGAATAAAAAGGGGACATGTGGATTTAACTTGGACAAATTAAAAAAAAAAACTTTTAACCAAAACCCTACGCCACCCTTAGTCATCTTCCCCCCACCCACTTCCTTCGTCTTCATATTCCAAAAGGAAAAACACAGGTATCGTTTTTTGATTTTCAGATTTGGGGAAGGGAGAAATTTATGTCAATTTTTTTTTCTCTCATTTTGAGCTGAAATTCCCTTATTTTAGCTAACTGGAGAAGAAAAAATTTGAGTTGAGAAAAAAGGGAAGAAATAAAAAAGAATCCGGCAATTCTAGCAACCACCGGCCATTGCTCCTTTCCTTTCAACCTTCATTTTTATTATTTTGTTTCGTTGTTGTTTTAACTGGTTAAAGAGCATAACTGAAAGAAGTGACCGGACATTTAATATTCTGACGGCTACTATTAATATTAGCGACATTTATCACCATTTATGTGTTTCATCATTGTGGTACCGGAGATTCGTTTTTGTTCTATTTATTATTGATTTCGTGGTTGGTGTGTAAATTTTAAAACCTTGATAACATATTGTTGTTGCTTGTCGCCTCTTTGAACCTAGCCGGAGTTTTGACTTTTTCGGCTATTTCCATTAGTTCCGACAATAAAATGTAAGACAACAAGGTGATGGTGGTGAACTGACAGATGGAGAAAGAAAGATGAAGGGTTGACGTGGGCAAAGAATAGGAGAAAAAAGAAAATAAAAAAATAAAAAATAAAAACACTGATCTCTCGCGCTTCGAAAAATAGTGTAATACACGCACTATGCCACACCATCAAATTGTGTTTAAATGATATATTTGAGATATGGTTGGAATGTTCAAATGGAACATACTTAAAATAAAGTGTTTAAATGAAAAGTGAGGACAACTTTAAGGGTTGTCGATGTATCTGGCCTTCTAAAAACTTATGAAGTTTTCGGGATGAGGGATTTCAAATTATACGTGGTTACATATTATTTTTCTTGGAAAAAAGCGAGGGAAAATGAAAAAATAGTTCCTTTATTTTTGGGGATATGTTCAAATTGACCCTTTTAATATATTGATGATCACTTGTAGTTATTTAAGTTTGTGAAAATAGCACTTTTGGTCTCTATCAAATATTTTAATTATATATTTATTATGTTTAATGAAAAATGCGAGAAAAAAAAATTTAACATGAGCACATTTGGAGGTGTAGTTTTTTGTAGTTTTTCCTATATATTTTGTTGTATACTTCTAGAATCATCCATCTTTTCTTAGCCGAGGGTCTATCAAACATAGTCTCTCCGCCTTTCTAGGGTAGAAGTATGGATGCGTATATCCTACCCTCCCTAGACACCACTCATGGGATTACGCTGTTTTGTTGTTATTATTATTGTATACTTCTAGAATCAGATACAACTTTTTGAGATGCATTATCTGTTGTTCTTAGTTTACGAGTCAATGTTTCGGTATTGCACTTATCAAATTTGCAAAGTTCTCGTGTTGTTTCTCATCAATTAATTTTTTCTATTTCACAATTTCTATTATATATGGAGTTCTTTAGCAAATACCCATGGAGCGAGAAGTATTTACCCGCCCCTAGCCACTTTGGTTTCTCCTACCATTTTCTTAATAACCAACCAAATAAAGTCAAACTAAGCTACTATAAATCAAGTCAATTCAAGTAAAGCCAAGTCAATTCAAGCATAAACAAAGCCAAGCCAAACCAATCCAAACAAAGCCAAGCCAAATCAAGCCAAACAAAGCCAAATGAGTAAAAAAAAAGTTGGATGGGTGGATAGGTAGTGGTAATTAGTTTTAATTGGGTAGGTATATATTGTAAATAGTTTTTAAATGGGTAGAAAATGATAATTATTTTAAGCTTAATGGGTATTTTGCATAAATTGGAGACAAAAAATGTTCAATGTTGACGAGGTTAGAGGACTAAACTTGGTGAAGTATATTTTTTAAGGAGTATTGTGAACATACCCTCAAACATAAGAGACCGTTTATGTCATATTCTAGAAAAATGAGTAAGTAAAAATGTGACAAGCGGGAAAAGGTTTTGAGGGGACCGTATGGTATTATTTCAAACGCAAATCCACCTCTCCATCTAAATTCTAACATCTTCATTTCTCCCCTAAAAACACCCAAAATCCACTGTTCCCGTTTCGAATTTCACATCTCTCTGCAACATATATTCCAGTTCATCACACGCCAGGTGGTGCAGGCATTCATCAATAAAAGGGTAATACTTACTTGTTTCGGATTTAGCAGCATTCATCAGTTTGTAGAGAGAAGAAATTGTAACTCGAAAACTTGTAAATTAGTTCTACAGTGAAATAAATGTATATCTATGCAGAAAAAACTCTATCCTTTGACTTATCCCGTCAGCTCCGATGCAGTTCGATCTAAATTTGTAGTTATCTGTCTGCAATAATTGTGAGGATTTTAGGTTTTTAGAATTTATTGGATGAATTATAATTATTTGTACATTTTTGTGCCAGAAAATTTCGACTACTTTTTAAGATGGGTGTGGAGAGCTACCATGTTATAGAGCTTGTGGGCGAGGGCTCTTTTGGGAAGGTGTACAAAGGAAGGAGAAAGTTTACTGGCCAGGTACAATATTTTTAAGTCTCAGGCAAGACTGTTTGTTGTTCTTTCGGGATAAGGATTGTTAGTGCTTTTGCTAGTCATTCTTACTTTGATTCTTACTTTTAAATTTGGTTACTCTCAGACAGTTGCGATGAAATTTATCCCGAAACATGGGAAAAGCGATAAGGACGTTCACAACTTAAGGCAGGAAATTGAGGTATTCTCTGTGCTGCTGCCTTTTTTGGGAGTTCGTATTTGTGAATATTCCTGTTCTAGAATGCAGCTAGGTCTACATAATGTGGTTTAAAAAATAAAACCATTTCCTTGGATTTTGCTGAAGCAGGACTCTTAGGCTTGCTCTTTGATCTTACGTTTTAATTTCATCTTGATTACTGTTTTTTTGAGGTTCTGCTTGCACTGTCTCTATTTCCTCTGAAGGAGGTTATTTAAATGGTGCAGATTCTAAGAAAGTTGAAGCATGAAAATATTATAGCAATGCTCGATTCTTTTGAAAGCCCGCAGGAGTTTTGTGTTGTTACAGAATTTGCTCAAGTAATTGGTCTCCTCTCTCTTTTCTCTCTCTTCCAAATGTTAGGTCACAATGCCATATGCATTTCCTCCATGTCTACATGCATAAGACGTATTGAATTTCTATCCCGTAGTAGCAGGGCAGCATGGCTGACTAATGAAACCTATCATATCCAGGGTGAGCTTTTTGAAATTCTTGAAGACGATAAATGCCTTCCCGAAGAACAAGTCCAAGCAATAGCAAAGCAGCTGGTAATCTACACAAAATTTTGATTACTTTTATATCTAAACATTACTATCCTTCTATCAACTACTTATATGCGGAGGAATGCCATCACTGTCCCATATTATATATTTTATTCATTCATTTAACTGTTTTTTTCTTTTCGTTTCAGGTAAGAGCACTGCATTATTTACACTCAAATCGTATAATACACCGTGACATGAAACCGCAAAATATTCTCATTGGTGCTGGATCTATTGTCAAGGTTGGTTATATACTTATTTATTATATGAACCAATAATTTCATGGAATTGTGTTACAATTAGATATTACGAAAACATAATTGACGCGTTTATTTCTCATGGATATCATTCTAGTTATGATCTCATACTTAGCCAATTCTGTAATAAAGTTTTGCCCATTCAAAATGTTGTGATTTCATGTTACCTGCAGTCCCAGAAGTTCCTTCTTTTTAGGTTTATGATTGTGCATGAGTGATGTCTTTCCTAGCACACCTAGAATTTGAAAAACAGTGCCATAAGCAAAAAACTCAAGCAAAAGAAAACCATACAGTTCTCTATTCATTCTTTATTCACCATCAGATCCTCTGTGAGTATATTTTGACATCATTAAGCTCAACCGGAAGCAGTGGCAGAAAGGCAGTGTGTCCTCTAATATGTTGAAAGGAGGTTTGCATTTTGCGTATTAGAACAACTGCCCTACTGGCAATATATGGGAGTGGATGTTGGATCTAAATATATCCACAAGCTGAGTGAACAATAAATGTGTATATTTGGATGGCTATGCTGTCATATAAGGTTAGAAATAATCATATTAGGCAGAAGGTGCAAGTAGCATAGATAGATGATAAAACAAGAGAAGGTCGTTTGAGATTGTTTGGTCATTTCCCCTGTAGATCTTTAGAAGGATTGGTCTACATGGGTGAAATTCATCGGAGGTGCTGAAATGGGACGAGGTAGACCTAAAATCAGATGGGAAGAAGTTTTCTCGAAAGACTCAAAATTCGTGAAAGCAACCTTAGCACAAAATACAGCGAAATGGAAGAAAAGATCCACATAGGCTATACCAACAAGTTGGGATTAAGATTTAGACATGTTGATAAAATTACTTTAGGTTCAATGTCCACTTGGAGTTTTGGAGTATTCAAGAGATCTATATGCTACTAGAAAATTTAAAGAGCTTCTATTTGGTATAGAACTTCAATTATTGAATATTGATAGAGACGCGTCTAATGGAGTGACGTGGATACTTAGGATTCATATATATTATTATTGCCGATCAACTAATTTGGGATTGAAGCATAGGTGTTGTTTAATTATTGTTATCATCATACATTCAAGTGATCTTTTTTGCCAGGGATCTAGTCTTATTTTAGTTCCTTGAGGGAACATAATTTAGCTTATTCATTGGTATGTTCTGTGGCTATATGACAACTAGCATGCAATATCTGTTAAGGCATTATTACATAATAAGAACTTGCGATGATACTGGAAATGCATTTGAGCTTGTTTTATCTTCATGTTTTTGTGGATAATTTGGCAGTGTATAACGTGGTACTTATCGTACTCTGTGTTCAGCAGTAAAGATATAACCCTATCTTCTCATGCCTCCCTCTTTTTATTTTTTATTTAACAGCTTTGTGACTTCGGTTTTGCACGAGCCATGTCCACAAACACAGTAGTTTTGCGATCCATAAAAGGTGACTTTTGCCTCACTTAGTAGGATTGCTTCAGTTTCCGGTCATAAATGGACATCAAGTGGTTGATACAAGCTACATTCTCAAAAAAGTGGCTGATACAAGCTACTGTTGGTCCATTCCTTACCTGTTCTCTGTTTTCTTTCCATTTTCTTAGGTACACCATTGTATATGGCTCCAGAATTGGTACGAGAACAACCATACAACCACACTGCTGATTTGTGGTCTCTTGGTGTTATCTTGTATGTGACATCTACTTAATTTAGGAATGCTTTCGGTGTTTTGAGTAACTTAAAAAGATTCTTTGTGATTGTTGGAAACGAATTGCCTCCAAGCTGGAGGGAAGCTTGACTCCTGCTAGATGAAATGAGCTCCTCTAATGCTAAGAAAAAAAAAGAACAAACCTTTCAGCTTGGCGGCATTAAGAATCTGAACCTTCTAAAATAGGAACAAACGTCTGAATAGGAACATGATCATACATTGACAAGGAAAACAGTTGCAGACTAGTCCAATTTTACCCTATTGGCTTCTTTTCTTCTTCTGCATATTTTTATTTCTCCTTATGAATTTGATCAGCTGATTTTATGCAGATATGAGCTGTTTGTTGGTCAACCTCCATTTTATACTAATTCAGTTTATGCTCTTGTTCGCCACATCATCAAGGTAACCAAGGTTATGCTTGAATAGATTTTGGATCTAGAGCTGCGATTGATTAGACCACTAACTTGTAATCGCACTCGTACTCAGGACCCAGTTAAGTATCCAGACAATATGAGCTCAAGCTTCAAGAGTTTTCTGAAGGGCCTACTTAACAAGGTTTCCATCTATAAATATAAAAGCCCTTGCGCCTACTATATTTTTAGCTTCCTACTTTTGATCTAGTGATCAATTCTGTGAATCAGGTACCGCAGAATAGACTGACCTGGCCTGCACTTCTTGAGCATCCATTTGTTCAAGAAACATTGGAGGATGTGGAAGCCAGGGTAACTATAGATATTGAAAAGCAAGCTAATATTTAATCTTCCAATTTGGTCTTTCATTAATGGAGCAATTTATCAAAATAACAGGAGATTCGTGCTGCAGCAGCTGCTGCAAAGGGATCTGATGCAACTTGGAGAGGAAAGGGAGATATTCAATCAACTCAGTTGAATGTTGCAAGTCCCGAAAGTAAGTCCATCCATTAACATATTCCACATGCCGCCCAATTCATCTATCTCAAAGGATACCACTGCAGGTAAAAGTCATATTCAAGCTGTAAGTGGAAATGGAAACATTGGGAGCCTTCAGACTGATGTTCATTTGAAAAGTCCAGACAACGTCACAGTCAATGCTTCACCAGAGGAGTTCCCAGGTTTCTCACAGCCTGATGATATTGTACAGTCAGGTAAGTTGTGTTCCGAAATGTAGAATACATATTTTTCTACTTGTGTGATTATGCTGCAAAATCGAAGGTTTTTTTTTTTTTTTTGATGAAGTAAGGAGAATTCATTAAAAGCATCCAGCGGATGCAGGCAAAGTATTACAATTAAGAGAGATGGTGTCTGCTCATATTAACAAAAAAACTGTTCTATCACTAAGGAGCAGACACAATCAAAAAATTGAACAGAACTAATTACAGGAGCCTGATTTAGCCAACTAAACAAATTCAATAAGCATTTTGCTTTGACTCCATGGGTCGGAGTTGAGATCCCATCAAAACATCTACGGTTCCTTTCCTTCCAGATGCACCAAAAGATAGCAGCAGGTACCATTACCCAAATTTTTTTGATGGATTTACCAATTCTCCATGAACACCAACATTAATATGCTTCCTTGATGCTGTTAGGCTTGACCCAGGCTAGTCCAAAAATAGAGAGGAACATGTTCCAAAATCGAAGGCTTTCTATGAGCTTACATACAATACAGCGATACAATTGTTCTCAACATAGGAATAAAGGAAGAGCTCCATTCTTGTATTACCTCTTTGCCGATTGTAATCTAAGATATATGACCTGTATATATATTTTTACTTAAAAAAAAATTAGTATTAGTTCCTGAACATTGAAAAGGTCAATTTCACTTAGAAAAAGTTAAATAATGACACATTAGGATGGAAGGAGTAAACTAAACACTTGTCACGACTTTCATTTCATTTTCTTTTTTAAATTGAATCAGTAGTGGCTCCACAGTTAATCTCTTTTGTTTCTGATCATGTAAATAACTGAACATTTTCTTTTTCTGCACCCCTACGGGACAAAAGGCCACCAGGTTTTGCCTTGAGGTACATTAGTTCCTATCAGTTAGAGTTTCGTGTGTATGTAGGACAGACAAAAAATTCAACTTTTTGAAGAATGTTCAGTAGGCGCTGCATGCATGTAATATAATATTTGCAACACTATTCTTTATCTGAGTTTTATAAGTAATAACTCTTTCTTCATTTGTCATTTTCTCCAGCTCATCTTCCTTAGCTTCTTAGGTCATTTGAATTTCACTCACAAGTTAGTTCTTGATCATGCTTTTAACTGCTTAGTTACTTATGATATCTCATTCATACGTTTTTGTTAGTCATTCTTGTGTTTCTTTCGGGACGGGAGGATCAAGCAATCTTTACCAGTTCTCCTATATCACATCCCGTATTTTATTATGTATAGCCCCGTGTGAGATTTCCATGATTTATGATGTTTTAAATATCCATGATATATGTCATCTTCTCAGGTTGTCAGGTTTTGGACAGACTGGAAAGCAACTCCCGAACAGTCAAGGGTGCAAAAATTATTGGGCAAGATAATGATGCATTATCAGCTATTTTGGTTCCGTTAAGAAACTTGTGTGATGAATCAAAAGTTCCTGGCAGGTAAGAGCTCTGTATAAGAGGTGTGCAGCATCTTATTTCATGATTAGATATGATATCGTATATTTTACATGATATTTGTAAAACATATTTGTTCAACGAGCAGTTAGTCCAAAAGACCAGTTTTTGTTAGTCTAGATAAATCATTCGCCTTGTTTTTGATGTTCTTACTATCTAATTTGCCTCCAATTGAGAAAGAGTTTTTCATATTGAGGGATTCCGTCAACCTCTGCTGCAATAATGCTACTAGAATGAATTTCATCTGCATGTCTGTAAATACTTAAAGGAGAAAGATATAATTTACTTTCTCAGAGGTTTTGATATTATGTGTCACATATATTAGAAGATCAGGTCAGAGAATTTTTGCTGCTTGCTGTTGTTTGACTTTGGTATCATTTATCAAGCCAAAGTTGGTAACATTTGATGGTTACAAGAACTGATATCTGGTTGAAGTAAGTACGCACAAAATTGCTACTTTTGAGTTTTAATATTTCTAACCTGCTTGTTTCTTGCACAGGGATCATGATTTTGTCATATTAAACCAATCACTTAGGATCCTTTCGAACTTAGTTGCAGCAGCTGCCATCAACTCAAATGGGACTCTTGATCAAGTTATATGTGTCCTTCTTGGTTTCAATTCTGCTGTACTTAAAATCAGGTCTTCTAATGGAACTGAATTGCTGATGAAGGTAATTTCATGAGAACGATCCTTACCAGACCAAAGTAAAAGAGGAAGAGATTTTGCTCTGATATGGGTTTCTCTTCTTGTGGACTATAATTGCACATCTTTTTGTTGGACTTCAATGAGATAGCTAAAATCTCAAACTTTATGCTTAATTTTTGTCCAAACTTAAGTGTTAAAATATGAAAAGAGAGCTACATTTTACTAGGACTAATATGAATTTTGAATAACCCGTGTATCCTTCAAAACAAATTTTCAATAATATTGCTGGTGCTGTTTTGCTTCCTAAAAAACTAATGATTAACGTGGTCTGACTGTAATGCAGAGTTTCTCTGTCACCAGAAAACTGTTAGATGTCTGTGGAGGTGCTATTGGAGGCTCATGTCTAGGGCATTGGAGAACACTTCATGAATTGTACTCACAGGTTTCTTTACCTAACTTGGAAAACTGTGCACTGATGTCAGCATTTTATACTTGCTTTTAACTGTTATATACTAATGTACAGGTGATAAATAACCTGGATGATGCTTCTGGTCGAGTTTTGTCTGAGTCAACTGGTTGCATTGCAGCTATGTTGTTTCGAGTGGCTCAGGCTCTTAAAGTATCATCTTCTCCGCCAACCCTTATAGGAACTCTCAAAGAACTGTTAGATCATGCTACCAGTTCTGGCATAGCGGACCTTTTGATTTTGTGCTTAGCTACATCAGGGTCAAACCTCATATCAGGTTCCTCAAATTTACTGCGAGCTGCTGCTGAAGCCTGCAGGGCTCTTTGGTTGCTGGTGGACGCATTTGAACTACTTTCTCTAAGAGATAATAGATACCATTTTCCAATTAGCTGTTTGCGAAGCCCATCTTTACATCGACTTGACATCAAGGACCATGAGCGAGGTCCATTACTTGGAAGGGATTCAACAAAAATTATTGATTCCATGACAAAGGCATTTCTAAGGTCCAAAGCCATACAGGTTGCTGTTTATTATTGTCTGCATCAGCGTCTTGAGCCTTCTATCTGTGCTGGAGTACAGGTATCTATCTTTTTGTTGTCACTTACTATGTTTTACTGGAACTTGCTTAATGAGTTTGGAGCTGTTGGATTTTTGTGGATAGGTACCATATGAATCACAGTAACTTGGATCTTTTTTTTTCCTTACTCTTTCTGTGTGTGTGTGTGTGTGTTGTATTTACAAATCCACCAATGCCCATTTCTCAGCTAACTTTTACCATCTCTAGGCTAATAATTTTCATAGCAAAATGTTCTGGAACAATTATTAACTGACATTTGATGAAAGGTCCTGTGCTATTATCATTATATCTTGGAGCCATTGACCAATAGATCTATTTGGTGGTCCTGGTCGTGCATAGTTGGTTGCTTAAGTACTTCTATTCCCGCTCAAGCTAATTTAATAAAGTAAGATTGCTCTCTACATTTTTCCTAAACATGACATCTAATAATATAACGGGAAAGGGAAGAATACCGTGTGTCAGCCCAAAGTAGCAGGACATGATCCATAGGGCTTGAAGGGAATAGCAAGAAGTGAAGCGCACAAGTCATGAGATTAACGTAACAAACAAAGGACTCTACTATTATTAGGGTCAAATTGCAATTAAAATGACTGATCTCAGTATCCAATAATAATAATGCCAATATTAATCCAACTCCTCAAAGTTGATCTTCAAAGAACTGACCATTGTCAGGTTCACTTTGCGCATCATTGTTTGAGGCGGACATCTCTATGAAGTGATGCCCCCTTGCTTCGCTTCGCTTCGCTTCGCTTTGCTTCTTTAAGCGACGAAGCAATGTCTTTCAATAACACTGGCACACTCTATAACAAATGGCTAATTGGCTTATTACATCTCATCAAAATATATTTTGTTTTCTGTTTTTCACATGAAGTGCACCCTGAAAGAAGGTTAGGTGGAGGAGACGTTGAATAAAGTAGCTATATTTTGTGCCTTTATCCTGATCTCTTGTCCTGTCACATGTCAAAATTATTAACTTATTCTTATTTTCAGCTCGTTCTGAGGTGTTGCTTGCATAGTGGAGTTGTTGCCAATATCCTCTGTGGTCTGCCTAGTTCTCTTCCTGTTACTACAGTGGTGAGTGGAGGAGGCGATGGAACTATTATTTCAGAGATTTTCTCTGTACTGTCATCAACTAAGAAAGCACGTGGAGGAGAAGCAAACACCTTGGTTCTGCACTTAAGCCTTCTTCTTGCCACCATTGCACAATGTCTAAAGTCATCAGGAAGGAATTCTGCCTTGTTCATTCTCACTACATCTTCAAGAAAGCAGCTCGCTCGGCTCTCTGACCTTGCACATTATTTCTCTGCTGATGTACAGTCATTATGCCAACCTCATTCTGCATCTGCAATGCTAGCTCTAGCATCCATTCTGTCTCTTGAAACTGGCTGCACAGTTGAAACTGCCATTCTTGACATAGCTGTGCCTATGATCCCTAGGACTGCGAAGCTATGTGAATACCTTAGGAATCCTTCTAATGAACAAGATGGAACAAGTATGTTTAGTGGAATGCTTTCACATTGGCATGGCCTAAGAGATGGATGTATTGGGTTATTGGACATACGACTGAAGAAGGAAGGACCATTGGCTGTGCAACACTCCTGTGCTAGTGGTATTCCACAGCTGCTTATTGATTTGTTGACAAACAACATTACAGAAGTCACTTCTGAAGACTCCAATTTTTCAAAAGACCAAATTGAGCTATCACCAATCGGAGTTGCATGGAGCATTTCATTACTATGCCAATGCCTTACTGGGGGAGTGTCCACTTTTCGCCATATATTGCTTAAGATGGAGCATGTCAAGGTCATATCTGATTTGATATTGGACATACATCTTAAGCTAGTCAAATCTTGGAGTGGACCTGGTGGCGGGGTGGATGGGGTTAGATATACAATAAATGAGGTTATAGATCTTTTGGCATTTCCATTTGTGGCTGTACAGAATGGTCTAGGTTTGCCATCTGCTACTGCTTCAGTGAATAGTGGATTTCTCCTTAATGTTGGTTCACCTGGTGGAAGAGTTTGTCCTGAAGACAGAGACATGGTGAAAGCAATTGAATCAAATTTGGGAAAGTATACTCAAATCCTATTGGAGGTTTGACTTTGTATCTTCCCTTCAAACTCTTATAATCTTACTTGAAATATTGTGTACTTGAAGGATAAGGTTTCTGAGTGTGGTTTGCAGTTTATCGGCCAAATTTCTTAAAGGTTATTCGTGGAAATGTAAGCATGAAATATCACAAGTACAAAGCAAATTGCAACTTGGACATTCTGCAAATTAAGAGTCGTTATGCGTGTCATCAGTATATGATTCTCCATATAGTTTTAAGCTTTCAATAAGCTAGTTTGTCTAATGACACATGCATTTCCCAGCATCGTTCTACTGCATGGATGGCACACATGGTCCTCTGTACCTCTCTTTTTGTCCTCTCTATAGGAAATTAATAAGATAACTCATCCTTGTATGACACGGATGGCAAGTGACTTTGGATTGGTTAACCCATGATAGATATGCTTTATGCTTGCAGGTAGGAGTTCCAGGCATTATTCTTCGGTGTTTGGAACATATGGAATCCAAAGATAAAGCCAGGCCTGTTGCATTTCTTGCCAAAATGACGGCTTACCGACCTCTTGCTCTTCAACTATTGGGTAAAGGTTTGCTGGATCCAAGGAGAATGAAGTCTCTACTGGATGGTTCATGCCCCGGAGAAGTCGTTCTTGATGTTCTCATGATTGTTTCAGATTTAGCTCGCATGGATAAGGTCAATTCTTTACTGGGCATACACTCTAAGTTGATTGAGGGTGAACTTTCGTGAGTTTTAATTCTTCATTGGTTAGTGGGAGTCAAAGAATGGTGTACAGGAATGCTAAAGATTGACTTTGTTTATAATGTCATTGCTGTGTTTTCTTTTTTCTCTCTCTGTGTTTTACATGTTACTGCCTGTTTAATTTCTTGTCTGATGTATCCTTGATTATTATTTAAACATTCCTTGATACCTCTTATACTATTCCGAAGTTTCTTTTGGCAATATGCGGAAATTAAGAATGATTGACCTTTAAAGTTGGATTTGTATGAGTCATAAACTAAATTTGTCAAAAGTAAGTTTGAAGTTTAATATACGTTTTAAGTGCTTAACTGCTGGGGTTTGTTTATTTTTGTGTGTTTAAATTTGTTAATTATATTGAATGTAATATTATAGTCTAGTAAAAAAATTTCTCTTAAACCTTGTAGATAGTGTGAAATACTTATTTGATACGGATTGTACGTGGACTCGTTTAGTGGTACTTATTTGATACGGATGTGCATAATCATTGAAGAGAATGATTGTATCATAAGTTTTCATAACTATACTGATGTTGATTCTAACTGTACATATGCATCCAGGCCTTCTATGAATACATTGATGGGGCAGATATCTTGGAGTTTCTTAAGGAGTTCCTAACCGATAAAGAACCTAATGTGCGTGCCAAAACATGCAGTGCTATAGGAAATATGTGTCGTCACAGCTCCTATTTCTATGCTTCGCTGGTAACGCCCTCCTGTATAACCTCTGGTTTCATCTATATCTAGTCTAAACCAAAATGATCTTTCATTTATAATTTCAGCATTATTTTCTATTGAGGTTTTACAGTTCGAGAATTTACTGCATATACTAATTCTGTCTTTCTCTTCCAGCTCTCAATTGTTTTTTTTGCTGATTTTGTAGGCAAAACGTGGCATCATTAGTCTTCTCATTGACCGCTGTGCTGATTCTGACAAAAGAACGCGGAAGTTTGCTTGCTTTGCTGTAAAACTTTTGTTTGCTTCCTAGTTGTTTGATAAAATCAAATATCTTTTTAATTTTATCAAACTATTGTTATAAATGGTTAGCTGATTAAGATCTTTTCCGCGTTTGTAGATTGGCAATGCTGCCTATCATAATGAGCTGTTGTATGATGAGCTCCGGAGATCCATTCCTCAGCTCTCATATCTGCTGCTTTCAGCTGAGGAAGACAAAAC
Source organism: Nicotiana knightiana (assembly GCA_005239525.1). Classification (NCBI taxonomy): domain Eukaryota; kingdom Viridiplantae; phylum Streptophyta; class Magnoliopsida; order Solanales; family Solanaceae; genus Nicotiana; species Nicotiana knightiana. Next base: position 4,377 of record ML420478.1, on the reverse strand, counting down.
CAAGGCCAATGCTGCTGGGGCACTCAGTAATCTTGTCCGCAACTCCAACAAGCTTTGCGGAGATATTGTTTCTAAAGGAGCCATGCAGGTTTTTCATGCCCCTATCATGTTTTATCTTCGTCATTGCTTATTTGCATAGCAAATCTAAACCTACTGATTCTTTTCATTTGCAAAGATATTGTTTCTAAACTAGAATATTTTCAGAGTCACGTCACTTTATACTAGTTTCTAGTGCCTGATGCAAATGCCTTATGCCTTAACTACCTGTTCTATCCTAATAGAAAATGCTGAATTTGTTCAGCAAACTCCCTTTACCAAAGTTGATGGTCCTTTTTATCCAGGCATTACTTAAGCTGGTGACAGACTGTTCTGTCGTAGCTCTGAGTCCCAGTAGAAAAGATACAATAAACGAGTCACCTTTAAAGATAGCACTATTTTCTCTGGCGAAGATGTGTGCTCATCCACCTTGCAGACAATTCCTCCGATCATCCGAGCTATTTCCAGTAGTTAGGCAGCTTCAGCAGTCACCGGATTCAACGATAGCTAATTATGCCGCTGTAATCGTTAAGAAAGTTGCAGAAGTATAATTGATCATTGATTTGCTTGAAATCTGCCAGCCACTGAATTGAAGCTCATCTCTCATGTGCCACTATGAAAAGGTTGATGCACACTCAGTCGGTTTATCATACATTTTGATCTTGTACAATTGAAGCAACATAAGGTCATCAATGACTTGGTTGCTGGTAAATATATGTATCTACCAACTTATTAAACTTCTCTATCCGGCTCAAATATGGAAACATCCTTAGAATCAAGTAAATTTTTGGGCAGTTTTCTATTTCCTCTCAGTATGTTGTCTGTGCAGTAGGATATAACGCTGTTAGTCTTCACTTGAAAATAATATGTATTGGTTCATTTTTGCGAAGCTCTGCGTATATCCTTTCTTTTGGTTGCACTGAACTAAAGCTCATTCCTTTGTAACAACTGGTATGAGAGACTTTTATTCCCATTTTCCGTTTGTTATTTATTCATTTAATGCTGTTAAGCTGGATACTAAATTCAGGAATTCTGCCAAGATAACCCCTTTCATCCCCTCTCCGAACCTCACGTGATGTATGGATTGACTTAGTTGAGAACATGACCATGTCCAATACAGGAGAAGCTTAATGAAGCTGGAAGTGAGTTTGCTTCACTGCCTTAATGCAAAACAGTAACTCTTCGGCTACTACCATTTTTCTTCATCATATCAGTCTTTGCAATTCAAACATGATCTACGCCATCTTGTTGACTGAATGATGCATAACTTGCATGTGTAAAATCTCTGTTTCATTGTTTAGAACTTAAAAACTCTTATGCTAGGCTATGCATGTAATACTCTCACAAATTTGCACCTAAACTTGGTATTTCAGGCACCAAATATTCTTCAAAATGATCTCGTAATTCTGGTTCAATTTCTTTTAATTTATTACATCTTTAAACGAGTCTTAGCTACCGACCTTTTAGTTTATAAAATTCTGTTATTTTCTCCATTTCTTACATAATCTGAACAGGTTTCACAATATCGCTCAAGAACTGTTCTTAGCATGCTAAAAATACATCATCTATTAATAGAATTTACATTTTCTTAAAATATTAAAATAAATTCATCCATTTTCCATTACAATTAAATACCACATCAAAATATTGAACTGAGAATTGTAGGGCTTAACCCCGAAGGGAGCCCTTCCAAAAATTCTCAACGGCCAAGGGCGAACCCCCGGCTGAAGAGGGGGTTTGGAAATAGTTTTCAACCAGCAATAGACGCGCCTCGGTTAGAACCTCACTAGCTGCGTCATTGCCCCAAGCGCAAAGATGGTTTTTGATTGTCGAGCTGCTTTTCATTATGTAGAGACCCATTCGATCTGCTTTCTCATGGATTACCGATATGGGACATTTGCAATTGCAACCCTCTGGGCAAAACTGTGACATTTTTGGGATCTAGCTGAATTAAATATGCTTAGGCAACAATAACAATATATCCGGGACGAAGATGTTTGAATTAGCTTATTTTAAGTGTTTATTAGCTTTTAAACACTTTTCTAGTTTTTGTGGTGTTTGAAAATGACAAAAAGTGCTTAAAAATACTTACTTTTAGACATGAAAAGTTCAAAAATAAGCCAAAAGTTAAAAATTGGGTATTACCAACTTATGACTTTTGGCTTTTAGCTTATAAGCTACTTTTTAAAAGTCAATCCAAACACCCTCTATATCCCCACACGTGGAGTCTGGGAAGGGTAGTGTGCAGTGACGAAGCCACATGGTTACAAGGGTGGTAAGTTGACCACCCTTCGTCGAAAAATTGCACTATTTATATCGATAAAATAATACGTTTTAGAGGTATATAACACATATTGAACATCTTTTGTCAGAATTTTTTTCATTTCTTTCAAATTTGAATGTCCTTAGTAAATTTCTAACTTCGCCATTGATACTCTATACGCAAACTTTACTCCTACCTAAAATATGCTTAAGCAGTGCGTATAAAGTACCTTTTCGGTTCTTTTAAACCAGCACTTCATTATTTTTTTGGACTAACATTTTGTCTCTATACATCAGCTGTTTCAAATTACATTGCATAAGGCGAGAACATGTATAAACCAAGTTGAAATTAAAATGATATATGAAATGCTTTGGTATGATGGTTAAGATTAAACTAGGGGTCGTGATATTAACGTATTAGTTATGCCAAACCTCCTCTGTTTCAAAAAGAATGAACCTATTACTATTTGGTAAACAAGATTTTCTTTGACCTTATTTTTTTGCAAATAATTTTTATATGTTTTGAATTATTAACTATTGTGACTTATATTACCTTTTTAAATAGTTTTTAAATATGTAAATGTTACTTCAAATAACGTAAAAAAATTTATGTCTGAATTCATACAGAAAATTAAAATTTGACCCCGTACTCTAAAAAGGTTCAAACAAATTGAAACAGAGGAAGCAGAGTAGAGATTATTTATGTGGTAAATAACATTTAAGGATTGTTACATAGTATTAGGATCGTTATGCGGTGAGTAATAATACGCGAAATATAATGTAGAGATTATTTACTTTAGTCAGTTTTGTCTTTGAAAACTTCCATCCGTGTAATACCAATACTTTTGTTGTACTTGTTCTTATGCATAAAATAATATAGATTGCCACATAAATATGCTAATACCACCTACCAAAGGTTGCATTAGGGAGCTAGGATTACTTTCACTTATTCAGCAATCAAAATGTTTAACCAAAAAATAGGATTTTTAGTCAAAGCCTATATTTAGAAGAAATCGGGCTATTGATAACCAAATAATTCCTTACTTCTTCAATAATTCGCTTGAAAATAAATAGAAATAGCAATATGAATTAAAAGAAAAGAAAGAAGGAATAAAAATAATAATCGATTCCTCAAAAGAAGCAAGAAAATGTAAGTATATTTTTGTCACGCCCCGAGCCTGGGGGAGAGACTGGCACCCGGTGCCTCACCTACCTTGCGTACCAACTTGCGACTAAGGGATCTGAACATATAATGTCATACTTTGACCATGAGCCACATGGCAAGACAATTTGTGAAGCAAAATATAAAATTGAACAGAAACTAACGCTGACTAAACATCAATATAAAGCTGGGCCGACAAGGCCGTCATAATTACTACAGTTGACAAACCAACAAAATATACACACAAGGCCTACAAGCCCAACATACTGCACTAACTGACAGAATATGTCTACAAGCCTCTACTGATGGATGTACTATGATCGGAACAGGACCCCCGACCTACTCATAACATATATACATAAATATACACAAGATGTACATAAAACTCCAGACCCGACAACTCCGAAGGACGTGGAGCTTACTGATCAAGCTGAACTCGGCAACACCTACTAAGGAGGTCTACCTGTCTGTCTGTATGAATCTATATGCATGAAATGCAGCATCCCCAGAAAAAGGGACGTCAATACGAAATAATGTACCGAGTATGTAAGGCAATAAAATAACTGAAAGCTGAAACTGAACGGATAATATACTATCTGAAAGTAACTGGGAGTCAAAGATAATCTGAAGATATGCTTACTTGTTGATACTGACTCAACTCTCTCAATATAGTAAGTAAAATAGTTGTCCGGACTTATAAGGCTCGGTATATGTAACTTCGCTGTCGTAGTAGGCTCGCTCATAGGCGCTCGGCCACACTAGGCTCTATATCTCGGCCATTTTGGGCTCGCTCATAAGCGCTCGACCACAGTAGGCTCGATATATAACTTACCATCTGTTCATAGGTTGCCCAATAGGGGCCTGCCCATCGATTATATCTCGATGGTGGTAAAAATACTGCAATATTATATATATAT
>MDKJ01279200.1:0-23299 GCA_005239525.1 Nicotiana knightiana | reverse complement strand
GCACATAAAAAGTGTATTCTTATCATTAACGCACATAAAATGTAAGGCATATAACTTGTTAAATCATGAATTCTAGCCTCGCATCAATAGGCCATTCTTAAGGCCTTCAGCATTGTTATACCATTATCGATAGCCCATTGTCAAGCTTCTACAGCTCGACCTCGAGGTCCTTACTGACCACCCTCGAGACCGGTCCCTCCGCTGCCCGATTTGCTTAGCTCGTTTCCTTTTGCTCTTATTTCGTTTCGTCACATCACATTTAGCATCTACTGCCTAAACAACCAGCATTAAAATAGATCACGTATTTTTAGAGCCACATAATCATATATAATTGTAATTACCATTTTCACGGTAAACAGTTTGGCGCCCACCGTGGGGCTAAAAATAATAGTTGTTGTTTTAGTGTTGGTTTTCTAAAAACACAAGTTATTCTTCACACTTTTTCTTATCCAAGAATCTACAATTTCAGGTCAGAAAATGTCTAACTCAGTAAGCGCACATGAAAACAACGGTCCTGAGGACCACGGAGAGAATGGCGCAGCTGCTTCAGGTTCCGGTGTGCCACCTCAAAACCTTGAAGGGGCACCAGTGCAAATTCTTGTCGATGAAGGCTCATGCAACGCTCAACATGTCGATGTGAGCTCTCATACAGACAGAAGCGTTCGGGAAGGAGACCAGCGTGAAGCACAGGGAGCCCCTGCTCAAAGGTAAAGGGAAGTTAGGCTTCATGTCATTTTTGAAATATTGCAGGCACAACAGGTGGCTATTACTTGCTACAAAGCATCAGAGAACCCCAAGCACAACACCACCAACAACGGCTCCTCGAGTCGAACAGGCACCAGAAAGATCAAGCAATAATGGGTCAGCAGCCGACCCCGCCATTATGAAGATGCTCGAAGACCTCGCAAAGAGGATTGAATCAGGCGAAAAGAAGATGGAAGCTAACGACAAAAAGATGGAGACCTACAACTCGAGGGTCGATTAGATCCCAGGCGCACCCTCGATTCTGAAGGGTGTAGATTCAAAAAAGTTCGTGCAAAAGCCATTCCTATCAAGTGCAGCTACGATGCCTATCCGGGAGAAATTCAGAATGCCCGATCTCTCGAAGTACAGCGGAATTTCGGACCCCAATGACCACATTACTGCCTACACTTGTGTTGTGAAAGGGAACGACCTAAGAGATGAAGAGATTGAATCCTTTCTATTGAAAAAATTTGGAGAAACGCTATCCAAGGGGCCATGATGTGGTATCATAACCTGCCCCCAAACTCGATAGATTCGTTTGTCATGATGGCGGACTCCTTTGTGAAAGCACATGCTGGTGCCATCAAGGTCGCTACAAGGAAATCTGATGTTTTCAAAATAAAGCAAAGGGAGAATGAGATGTTAAGGGAGTTCGTGTCCCGCTTTCAATTGGAACGAATGGAATTACCACCGGTCTCTGAATATTGGGCGGTGCAAGCCTTCACTCATGGCTTGAATGAGCGAAGCTCGATAGCTTCAAAATAGCTAAAGCAGAATTTAATCTAGTACCCTGCTATAGTATGGGCGGATGTGCACAACAGGTACCACTCAAAGATTAGGGTCGAGGACGACCAATTGGAAGCCCCCTCGGGCTCGGTGTATCCTATCAGAGTCCTAGCAAAGGAATCGAGGCTTCCAAAAAGAGAGCCAAGGCCAAAAAAAGAAAGGTATCAACCGTATGTAGAAAATCGGAGAAATATCCCAAGACGTAACGTACCTCAAAATGACCAAAGGATGGACCGAGGAAAGAATCCTTGGGGACTCGTGAACAAAGCAGGGTTCGACAGGCACACAGGGCCGGTAGAGCGGTTATTTGGGTACAATTTCAACATTGATGTTTCAGAAATCGTATCGGCCATAAGCAAGATCAGCGATACCATGTGGCCGAGACCCGTGCTATCAGATCCTTCGCAAAGGAACCCCAACTTGATATGCGAATATCACGATACCCACGGTCATAGGACCGAGGATTGCAGACATCTTCGAGAAGAGGTATCCCGACTCATCAGCAAAGGGCACCTTCGAGAATGCCTCAGCGACCGAGCTAAAAACCAATTTCGAGAAAGAGAGGCAAACAAGAAAAAATGAAACAGAAGAATCACGACACGTTATCCACATGATTATTGGTGGAGTCAACGTCCCTCAGGGACCCATTTTAAAGCAAACAAAAGTATCAATCACCAGGGAAAAGCGAACTCGAAGCTACATACCTAAAGACGCCCTTTCATTCAGCGAAGAGGACATCAAGACCTTATCTCAACCTCATAATGACGCACTAGTGATTTCTTTTCTTTTGAATAAATTTCAAATTAAACGTGTGCTCGTGGATCTAGGTAGCTCGGCCAACATAATTCGGTCGAGGGTGGTAGAGAAACTCGGTTTGCTCGGCCAGATTGTGCCCGCCTCTCGAGTCCTCAACAAATTCAATATGGCAAGCGAGACAATGAAAGGGGAAATCATCCTCCCAGTTACCGTGGCCGGCACAATTCAGGATACCAAGTTTCATGTCATCGAAGGTGACATGAGGTACAATGCATTGCTGGGAAACCCATGGATTCACATCATGAGGGCGGTGCCGTCAACCCTTCATCAAATGATGAATTTTCCTATGAAGAATGGAGTAAAAACAGTATATGGAGGGCAGCACGAAGTGAAAGAAATGTTCGCAGTGCACGATGTAGCACTGAAACCTTCTACATTGAAGGAGCCAAAAAACAAGCAAACAACCAAGTAACAATCACAAACTACATCCTCGTAGGAATGAATAAAGGATCGTGTCGCGTCCTCGGAACAGATAACCAAAGCATAGCAAGGCTCAAACGTCATCGCAGCTAAGGTACAATCCTCTCCCTTTTCCTTTCACACTTTACGCTAACCTACGTGCAGGTGTTCAATTGAAAGGATTCGAAGCACCCCCCCAGCTCGAAGACCTTAGATTTTAAAGCATGCATTGTGCTCTTTTTCCCTCACGTCGGATTTTATCCCAAAAGGGTTTCACCGGCGAGGTTTTTAATGAGGCAACATACATATGCTACCTAAGGAGAACTCACCAAGTATTCAAGGCTTCTCTTCGATCAACCTCGAATACTGAGGGGCATCCTCCTAGGAGATCACTGAAATATGCCAAAGAGGGTCTCGACAGGAGAATAATGTATCGGACCAAATGGTCGAATAAACTGTGTTCGCATAGAATAATCGAACCCTCGATGGTAAAAACATGTATACTTGTACCAAGTAATCAGAGAAGTATCTTTTATCATCAAAACATTTTGCACATCAAAGAAGTTTGCTATTTTCACAAGAGACAGCCCCAGGGCCAAAAAATTTATCAAGTACTCGGGAAACTGTCCTCGACAGTCACTCCATCGAGTCACTAGAAACTCGAAGCCATAAGACCTCAGGGCCGGCAACTTCAAGCTCATAAGCCCTCCTCGAGGCAATATCAACTCTGACTCGGGGACTATCCTCGTCAGTCGACTCATGGTCGTAAGACCTCAGGGCTGGCAACTTCAAACTCGTAACCCTCCATGAGGCAACATCAAAATTGTAAGACCTCAAGCAAGGCATGCACAAATTTGTAAGACCTTAAAAAAGGCATAATCCCCATATCAAAGTCAAGGCTATATATCGAACTTGTAAGACCCAAAAGGCATACCCTCGATATAGACGCCATGGCTATCTCACTCGGGGACTAAAAGGCTATGGCCAAATGCAATGACCACCTTCATAAGGCTCCGGCCAACTAACACAACTCGGAGACGTCCGACTGTTGCCAGAAAATCACAAGCCTCCAATTACTTTGAAAAACTTCAAAAAGAACCGGTTAAAGGTCGTACCGACCTAAAGGGTAAGAGCCCAAGTCTCCAGCTAGTCGTACCGGCCTAACGTTTAAGAGCCCAAGTCGCCACCTACAGGTCATACCGACCCAAAGCGCCTCAAGGCCGATTTGAAAACCTGAGGGTCGTTGAGCTCGAGTCAAAACCTGACTCGGAGACTAAGCCCAAAATGGTTAACCAAAGCGCCCCAGGGAAAAAAATCGTAAGATCCCAAGTCGTCCGCTACATTAAAGGTGGTATCAACCTTACGCGTAAGAGCCCAAGTCGCTAGCTACAGGTCATACCGACCCAAAGCGCCTCAGGGCCGATTTGAAAACCTAAGGGTCGTTGAGCTCGAGTCGAAACCCGACTCGGAGACTAAGCCCAAAATGGTTAACCAAAGCGCCTCAGGGCCAAAAATGCGTAAGAGCCTAAGTCGCCTGCTACATTAAAGTTCGTATCGACCTTACGCGTAAGAGCCCAAGTCGCCAGCTACAGGTCATACCGACCCAAAGCGCCCCAGGGCCGATTTGAAAACTTGAGGGTCATTGAGCTCGAGTCGAAACCCGACTCGGAGACTAAGCCCAATACGGTTAACTAAAGTGCCTCAGGACCAAATGCGTAAGAGCCCAAGTCGCCAGCTACACCGAAGGTCGTACCGACCTAAAGCGTAAGAGCCCAAGTCGCCAGCTTAAAAAGCCTCAGGGCCAATTTATAACCCCAAGGGTTTCATCTCAAAGTCCAATTCATCGGGCTAACTATCGACAAGCATATCAAACCAAAGAATCTTTCATATATATGTGCATTACAAATACATATTTACAACACTCCCACAGGAGTCTTATGCAAACAACAAAGCATAAAATCTAGTCTACTCTCGGGACGAGCTCCCTCAAAGGCCCCTCGAACCAGCTCCCACGGCGGCCTTCAAATATCAGCATCAGCTCAAGAAGAAAGGAAAAACTTGGCGTCGATCTCGTCCGCCTCAGCCTGCTTTATCTCTTCCGAGAGGTCAAATCCCCTAGCATATATATCTTCGAGGGTCTCCCTACAAGACTTGCATCGGGCATACTCATTGCCTCTCCTCTCTCTGTCGAAAGCTCCTCTCAGCTCAGCCCGAGCCTCGCAACATCTTTCAGATAAACGGCCACCTTCTTATCGGCCTTCGCCCTCGAACTTCTTCAGCTTCAGCCCAAGCGTCCACGACCTCGGCCTTCATATTTAAAAGATTAGTCTCGAGCTTGGAAATCCTACTCGACTGAATTGAGCTATCTTCTCGGGCATTACGAAGTTGTATCTCGGGGACAGCACCCTTGGCCAAAGCATTCCTTTGGGCCGCAACATGTACACTTATTTTCGCCTTTAAGCTTGGCATTTGGAACTAACTTGTCCGACTTCGCCCCAAAGGCGCTCCAACGCTTCTGTCTTTCCCTGTAGCTGAAGCACCAAAGCATTAGTTCCCAAAAGCGAGAAAGGAAGCACGTACTCCTTCAGGGTAAGGGTTACCCGATGCTCTAGATTTCCTTCGCAATTTCTGACTCCGATGCATCTCCGCCGGAAGATGTATCAACTCTTTTATCTTCTTATTGCAAAGAAGCTTGAGAGATTTTTCCTTACCCAAAGCTTCCCGCAACCGGGTCTCACAGCGAAGCAGCTCGAACTTGAGTTTGTCAAAAACCTACAAAAGAGAAACTCTAGTTCAAAGAATGAAGATTCATAGCTAAAAAGCCAGCAAGGCCGATCAAAACTCACCTCGGAACAAAGCCGTTGGGCCTCCTTAAAAGTTGAACATGCATCTACTGGCCTGTCCCCATCGGCCCCAATTGAACCGCTCTCAATAAGGGTATGCCCACTCGAAATCTCACTTGGTTCGGGCGGCCCCTGGTCCCGAGCGACCCTCGAAGTACCTTCGAGGGAAGAAGCAAACGATGGTGGAGGACTCTTGATCTTTCTCTCTCGAGGAACCTCTTCTTCGAAATTAGAGGTCTCAGGCCTAGCAGAATCGACAACCTCGAAAGGGCCCCCAGCTTGAGTTGTAGACAAAGAATCATCCTCACGAGGAAAGTTGATGTCCGCAGAATGACCGACATATATAAAGCTCTCCCCAATTACGTCATCTCTTTTATGTCGCCGAGAAGGCCCCGCCTTATTGAGAATCTCATCATATATAGAGGATCTTTTTCGCTTATTGTCCTCCCTCGGGCCTTCCCTCTCCTCGAAGGGGCACGGTCTCATTTTGGAAAACCCACCAACACCTGCGGTGGCAGAGTTAGTACGCACAAAAGGAAACATTCATCAAAAGGGATACCACACGGCTCATACTGTGGTGCTTTGCTTCCCATCTGCCCTTCGAGAGATCACGCCACTTGCGTTCGTCATATGTTGAGGAAGCTTCCAACCTCCGAGTCCAGTCCGCAAGATCGGGGACCTCCCCCGAAACCCACGGGACCACTGAAAAAGAGAAAAAGAAACACCCTTATAAATCGATAAGAGCAAAAGATACTAAGGTACGACATGACACTTACGTTTGAAGTTCCATTTTTTGGGAAATGGAAGGAACTCCGCTGGAATGATATCGACGGTCCTCACTCAAACAAACCGACTCATCCATCCTCTATTTCGGTCCTCATCATCGCTGGCAATGAAAGGCCTGGTGGACCGGCGTCGTAATGCAATCAGGCCTCAACAATGTTGAGGCTGATATAATCTAATAAGGTGGCTGAGGGTAAACTCGAGCTCAGCCTTTTTCGGTAAAATACCTTATCATTAGCACTATCCGCCAAAAGGATGGATGAATCTGCGCCAGGGTGACTCGGTACCTTTTGCAGAATTCGAGCACAAGTCGGTCGAAGGGGGCTAATGTAAACGGGTACGTATACACGGGCAAGAATCCCTCCACATAAGTCATGACATTCTTCTCGAGAGGATATCTGCAACATCACATTTTCCCCCAGCCACGGTCTCTCCTCACAGCCTCGAGGTGGTCTTCTATCGATCAGACGAACCTCGAAGCATGCTCTCGATGGCCTGGGGCATCGAAGAGTTTCTCTAATGCAATGTCTTTCTTCGGAGCAAAGCAGTACGAGGTCAACTCACCATACGTCGGCGGTGTACCACCGGCCAGGCTAGGAGCAGAGGAAGAATTTCCCTCTTCTTGGTGAACAGATTCGGGCACGGCAACCATAACTACTCAAGCAGAGATGAATATGAAGGAAAGAAAGCAGTTTTCGCAAAAATGGGAAAGGGGTGAGAAAGTTGAAAGGAAATCTAAGTTTTGCAAAGATGCAAGAGTTAGAATGAAGAAGAGCAAGAATATATATAGAGAGCGAAAGGTGTCTAACCAACTACTTCGAAGGCCATTCAATTTCTGACAAAGTCGTCATACCGTTTGGGGAAGTGTACCGGTGGGGCCACCTCGGTCACTTCATGGTCACGTCACATAAATGATACCGTCATACGACATTCGAGGGATCAAAGCTCACATGCCTACCTAGACTTGAGAAGGTGTCCGATCTCGAGGGGGTCTACTATTGCAAGTGCGAGTTTCGAGGAGCTAAGAATCGAAGCATGAAAGTCAATTGTTGGGTAAGCATTACGGGACAAAGTTTGTGAGATATGTGACAAGAGATATTCTATTTCAAAAAATATATTTATAGAGGTGTTTTTCTTACAAAAATTCCCCCGAAGGGTCCCATATACAGAAAAAGGAAAAAGTAAAAAGGAGGAAAATCTACTCTTCGCCTTCCCTGCTGTCCGAGCTGCTTTCAGAGCCCTCATCCAATGTACTCGGCATTACTAATTCCTCCTCCAGGGCCCTGGCCTCTTCGATCTCGACAGAGAGATCAACACCCTTGGCACCCACTTCCTCGAGGGCTTGCCTCCTGGCTTGTGCATGGGAATAAGCAACTGCCCGAGATAGCTTTAGCTCGGCCTTCTCGGATATCTCCCTAGCCCGATCATTTGCAGCAGCAACATCTCTCTTGTATGAGAGACATATTCATTGGCCTCAGACTTGGCCGAAGATAGTGCAACAGCCTCCTCCTGATCACCTCGGAGAAGGTCTTGAACCAAGGATAGCTTCCCTCGAAGCGCCTCCCTCTCCGAAGTCGCGGCGTCATTCAGTTGAGCCAGCTCTAGGATTTCGGCGTCCTTGGCCGCAACCTCCTCTTGAAGCCGCTCCACCAGGGCGTCCTTCTGCCTAATCTGAAAGTAGAAAGTAGTTCAATCAACACCAAGCATTTCAACTAAAAGTACAAATGTGGGTACCGATATATTTGCTTGGTGAAGTCGGCCCTCTCCCGAAGTGCTCTCTCCGAGCTTTCCCGAAGGTTGGTCAATTCCTCCTCCTTTCGAGCGCATAAAGCCTCCAGCTCGAAGGACTCCGACATAAGCTTCTCAAGCTCCTCTCCACGATGAGTCAACTCATATTGCATCTTGGAGAAGGCTTTGTCATACAGCTTCTTGACCTGCAGCACATAGAAGGGAAATCAGAAAACAAGAATAGAAAATCAGAGAATAACATATTATTTCTCAAATGTCACCTGCTTTTGGAGCCTCTCGGCTTCCTCGAGAGCAACTGGGGCATAAACATCGGTCTCCTTATCTACCCCCTCGAAGTAGTATTTAAATGCATCATCTCTTCACGAGAGGTCTCTAGACCGAGAACACCCCTAACTTGGGCATCTCGTATCTCCCCTGGAGAAAATGACGGTCCTGAATGAAGTCCACTAGCAATATCATCCTCCATCGAGGCTTCTTCCCGACCCCAGAAAGCTCCAGTAGCAAGCCCTCCGAGCTCCTCAACACGGACTGTGCCATGTCCGATGAGCATCTAGGGGACTGCGCCCAAACCCTCCTCGAAGGTCTCCTCTACAAACTGCGGGTCCACATGGGCCGCCTCTAACTCAGCAAACGACCGCCCAACAGCTCTTGAAGCCTCAACGCTTTGTTTTGCCCTTTGTACCAAAGGGCAGACATCATTGCTCTCTTCCTCGGCCCGCAGGCTCTTAGCGGTCGTCGAGGACAAGACCGTGGCATCGGTCCTAGGCTTCTGAGCCTTTGACCTTTTTTATTTTGGAGACTCCTCTGAGGCCCCTTTCTTCCTTTTCTTATCCTTGGTGGTCTTCGGGGCCTCTTCCTCACCAGGTGGGGGTGGCCTCATCAACACGCCTTCACCAAGGCCTGCACAAACATGTTATTTCAAAAAGCATCACCATCAAAAGTTCTTATGAAGGATGAGAAAACAATAGCAACAAGAGCATACCATGGTTCTTAGCCTGCCACTGTGTTTTAGTCAGCTCATGCCATACTCGTTTGTTGTATGGGAAAGCGGACTCTAATCGTTTGATCCACCCCTGAAAGTTACTGAACCGCACCGAGAAACCAAACAGTGGATGCACAATTAGAAGAAAATCAGTCGAAAGAGACGGCAAAGCATGCTCAATTCAGGGGTACTTATGTTTCATATTCCATTCCTCCGGGAATGGCATTCTGTCAGCGGGGAGGATGTCCGAAGTTCTGATTCTAACAAATCGGCTCATCCATCCCCAATCTATGTCCTTATTGATACAGGTGAGGAACGCCTTGGTGGATCGACGGTGCAGTTTAATAAGGCCCCCACGGAAGAGTCGAGGGCTGTACAATCTAATCAAATGGTCGAGGGTGAAAATCATTCCCTCGACCATGTTGGTGATATGTCGAAACATATATACAATCCTCCAAAAAGAAGGATAGATCTGAACGAGTGTCACACGGTATTGATGACAAAAATCAAGAATCACCGGGTCAATCGGTGGAGAAGAAGAATCGACGGGGGCTAAGGTGAAGGGGTATGTATGTACACTAAGAAAGCCAGCCTTGTGCGTGATTATGCTTTCGTCAGCCGTATGGATATCTACTCGGGCCGCCTTCCCCAGTGGTAGTCAAGTTTTACCCTCTCTATATCTGATACTACACTTATTTATCAAGACATGGGCTCGCATCGACCCGGTGTAGAAGAAGGTTTTTCTATTGTGAAGTCAGAAATGGTGTCAAAAAGGCCAGGGATGCATTGCACGATGGTAGGAGGAATTTTTGACTTGGCCTTAGACAGGCGTGATGAAGAAGCGGATCCCTCCTTTTGTGGAACCGTTTTGGAAGTTTTTGCCATGATAACTATCGAGTTTTGAAGTGAGAAGACGAAAAAACGTACATAGGCAGAAGATAAGAATGGAAAGCACTTAGTTGAAATTTAAAGGTTTGGAGAAGATGAAGAATATGCAAAACTATGAAAAGGAAAGTGATTGTAGTATTTATAGAGGCCTTTTGGTCATGCTTGAAGCGGAAGACTCTAACCTATGACGGTTCATGGGCTTCTCGAGAATTGTGTTGACAGCAACCTCTGTGCAGCTTTTCATGTCACGTCATTTAATGCTCTGAAGGGACTGACGTCATAATAAGAGTGTCGAAGAGGCAAAAGGTCAAGGTTGTTTCTTATCTCTTCATTCTAAGAAATGCGGGGACTATATGTATACGGCTAAAATCGGAGAGCCCGATTTTACGATCATTTCGACGCTCAGAAGGCTCGAAGGTTCAGGTTTTGGCATCGAGGAGGAATATTGAAGGTCCTCGACCTCGAGGCAGTACAAATCGAAGATCAACATGGAAAGGCGGGAAATTTCCATGGGGCACGTGGTTAAAGATGAAAAAATACACAAAATAGTACAAGCCCATACTGTGGCATTAAGTGGTTGTACCAGCCATATCTCTTTGCATTAATTACACATGTACTAATTTGGGATTCCCCCTCATATATAAAGGGAACCCTTGTCACTTTGTAAGACACATGATATTGAATACAAGAACAAGAACATCCTCTGCTCTCTAACTAAAACACTCTCTACAATTACTTCATTGATTTATTGCTTCTCATTTATTGTATTCTTGAGTTATTCTTCATTTATTACTTGTTATTGATCATAAATAGGCCATTCTTAAGGCCTTAAGCACTGTTATACCGTTATAGATAGCCCCTTCTCAAGCTTCTAAAGCTCGACCTCGAGGCCCTTTCCGACCACCCTCGAGACCGGTCTCTCCACTGCACGGTTTGCATAATCTCGTTTTCTTTTGCTCTTATTTCATTTCCTCACTTCACATTCAGCATCTACTGCCTAAACAACCGGTATTAAAATAGATCACGTATTTTTAGAACCACATAATCAAATATAATTATAATTACCATTTTCACGGTAAACAGTTTGTCCAATCAATGATGTTATATGGAAGTATACCGAAACTAATAACATATGAGCAACATGGTTTAGGTTCATGAATTTTCATAGCATATATATTAATAATAATAATAATAATAATAATAATAATAATAATAATAATAATAATAATAATAATAATAATAATAATAATAATAATAATAATTCACATGGGGAATTAAGAATATAGACACCCCTAGTATTCTTATGAATAGAGTAATTTATGAAAACCGTGCGTTTTCTCGTTTCTTCTGTATAATTTGGACCATGCCAAAAAGAAAGAAGGAATTTCCTCAACATACCTGGAGTGGGAAAAAATTCATATAATATTTCTTGGAAGAAGAACCTTGCTACGTTTCACTTCTGATTGTAATGTTTTGAAATGAAACTTCTGATTGTAATGTTTTGAAATGAAACTGGATGAATGGTTTTTGGAGAATGATTTTAGTGTTCAAAATGAAACTTGTTGAAATGTCCTACCTTGATTATAATAATGCAAGGTCTTGGATGTTAAAAGATTTTTTAATGTAGTAAAGTGTATCTACACGACACCTAATAAGAATGACTCTTAGTTATTTCTTTAGGTGGCTGCCACGTTTTTGGTTGCCTTATCTTATAGTTTATTTATTAATTAGGTAATATCCTGCTACCCGATAATTAACCAATTACCCGTATAATTAAGAATTGTCTCAAATTACTTAAAATTCTACTTATTTTTAATATACTTTATACATCATATTATCACGGTCATAGGGTACCTTGTATGGTACTAGTCCATAAATACCAGGTATTTTAGCTCGGCCCGAATTTTATCCCAACATACCAAACTTGGACAAAAAATCATTTTCTTTGACTTACTTCCCCTCTCACCTTCACGAATTTACTCATCCCTTGTTTGAAATAGCGTGATACTTATAATCCCAAATAAATCTTGTTCCCCAAGTCACGTCGATTAACTTATGATGAAACTTTAGCGTACAAAAATGCGGGACGTGACATCTCATTTCCGAGCTCTCATTAATTTATTTATTTATGGCGTATTTTCATGTACGAAAATATGGGGTGTAACACATTCGACCTCACTCGAATTTAACTCACATTCGATCTCGTTCAAACTAACTAAGAGTAACATTCGACCTCGCTAGAATTAACTCACATTCAACCTCGTTCGAACTAACTAAGAGTAACATTCGACCTCGCTCGAATTATCTCACATTCGACCTCGTTCGAACTAATTAAGAGTAACATTCGACCTCGTTCTAACTAACTAAGAGTAACATTCGACCTCGCTCGAATTTAACTCACATTCGACCTCGTTCAAATTAATTAAGACGACATTCGACTTCACTCGAATTAATGAAAATCACATTCGATCTAGCTAAATTAAGTCGCACTCAACCCTGTTCGATTTAACGTCTACCAACACGGCCACGACTAAATCCAAAGTTCTTCTAATCAAGGCAACCAAACGAGGAAAGTATCCAAGAGAAAACAGATAAGATTCAAAAACAAACAGCAAAAGTAGCATTCCAATTCAAAAAGATATCTTACAAAGGTTGAATAGACGCCCACAAAAGTAAACACAAAAATTACAAAAAAAACATAACTACTCAGCAGCATTGTCCCTACTATCGCCCTCGCCATCAGAGTATTCGTCCTCATACCAAGAACCTTGCTCAATCCCGTCCAAGTCATCTTCACCATCACCAGCCCCCGGTGTAGCAGGACCATAACCATAGGTGACCCGAACTGCGCGCGCCTTAGCACGAGCATCCTCAAACTCATCCTCAGAAACTCTCCCCGCAGTCATCAAATCCCTGAATATGTCTAATTGGGCGTCGACATGGATCCACTTCTCATACAAATCCCGCAGAACATCGAGATAAGTGGAAGTGTGAGAGGAGGACGACTGAGCCAACAACTGCGCCTTTTCAACCTCAAGAACGACAATCTAATCATTAAGGTTTGAAACCTCTTTATCAAGCCCCCCAATTCGCTCAGCAAGTCGTGCTTCCCTGAGCACAGTCGTCTCCGCATCACTCGCCCGCTCGGACCGGAGGATGCGGATGGCATCTTCCAATGTCGCTACCTTCGTCAAAGCCACCACCCTGGTCTCCTCGGCCTTCTCCAACTCTGTCGCCTTCTCGATCACCTCATCACTCAAAATTGTTAGCTCTGATCGAACTCTGGTCAAGCTCGGCTCACAGAGATGCCATTTAGGTTTGAAGGTCTACACACTCAGCCTCGACCCACTTGCTCACCTCGAGCTCGTCCTCTTCGACTCTAAGTGCTCCCTCGAGCTCGCTGCATTTACTGATGTCTTTTTGCTTCAGCTCATCCCTAAGGGCCTGGAAGTTGTTGTCCACACCGAACCGCTTGCAGATCTCACGGTGCTTGACGTGGTACTCACGATACTTCCTCTCCCATTTTCTTGAAAATAGTTTTTCGCTTCTCTTCTTGGCGGGCACTCTCAATCTCCAAAATAATGGTCTAATGAAAAATAGAAAGCAGAAAAAGAAGGAAGTCAATCTAAAAAGAAAGAAGAATGTAAGGTACAGGAACTAGAGAGATCGGAAACTTACCCCCAAGGTGAGCCTGACTATGCCCGACAAAAGGGTGGAATCGGTGAACGTCTGTAAGGTCATGCCCTTGGTGTTAGAGGAGAGAGGACCCAAAGAGGGAACCACGTTCTCTGTATCCACTAGTAAGTCGCGATTCAGGGGGACGACGATGGTGCGAGTGGATGCCTCTAACCTTACCTCTACCCCAGTAAACCCATCAGTAAACATCCGCACCTCCTCAGGATCGACGTCAGAATCAGACTCATAGTCGTCCACGGCCACACTCTTCCCTCTCACCTGGGCTGACAAAGGAACGCCAGCCTGTTCTGATGGTGACAGATCGCTCCTCGACACGGCCTCCGCAGCCTCAGGTAGCCCTCCTTCTTCAACAACGACCTCGGGCGAAGCAGTATATTCCACGACCTCCATAGGCGGCAGATCCACGGTGGGCAAGTCCACTTAACACTCCAATGCGGCCGCGGCCGGCTCAGAGTCACCCCTTGTGGATTCCTCGGCTCTAGCTTGTTACACCCTATATTTTTGTACGTAGAAGTAAGCCATAACTAAATTAATGAAAGCTCGGAAATGATATGTTACATCCCGTATTCTCGTACGTTAAAGTTTCGACGTAAGTTCGGGAATGAGATTATTTTGGGATTATAAGTATTACTCTATTTCACACAAGTGATAAGTAAATTCGTGAAGGTGAAAGGGTAAGAGAATCGAAGGAAATGAGTTTCGTCAAAGTTTGACATTTTGAGATAAATACGTTGCAAGCTATAATACCCGGTATTTGTGAACTAATTCCATTCAAGGTACCACATGACCATGATAGTGAGGTGTATAAATTATGTTAAAAGTGAGTGGTATTTAAGTAATTTGAGATAATTCTTAATTATGTGGATAATTGAGTAATTATGGATTTTTTTAGTGGGAGATTAACTTGTAAATTGAATTTTGTGGATAAATAATTGTTAAGGGGGACAAATTCACGTGTGAATAATGAGGGCTTGGAAGCAAGAAAAATCCAACTTAATGACTCTTGAGTTATGATTAAGAGGTGTCACACTTAAGTTTGTTATGTAGCTTAGTCATTAGATATGGGGACCACAACATACAAACCATAAAGACCTCTCTAATTTCCATTTGGTAAGAAATGGATCTTCAACAACATTTTAAGCAAAAATACCATATCATCTTAGAAACGTGAAGTGGCTTCAATCTTTCATACAAAGACTACGTAATGTTATAGCAATGGGATTTTGTGATTCTAAGGGAGTACGGTGTAATTTTTCTCAAAGAATATCATACGGATTTTCCCATACTTCGATCCGTTGTTACATATTTTGTCGCAATTGACGTGTATTAGAGGGATTTTCAAGAGAATTGGTCCAGGTATGTTAAGTCTATCCCTTCATTCTTTTGGCATGATCTATACGTCACAAACGAAATGAGCATATGCACAATTTCCATAAATGACTCTATTCATAGAAATACTAGAGATGCTTATGTTCTTAATTCCCCATGTGTCATATTATTCTATCATCTGTTCATGGGTTTCAGAAAGTACGTAAGTTGATAAAGTTTATTTCATGATATTAATCAAAGTCATAATGGTCTTATGATATTCCGAAAGATTTTATTGACGTACTTCTCATGCATTGCATTCATTTACATTGACCCATGACCAGGTAGCGTTATATACGCGTATATACATGTGTGTATATATATATATCTATATATATATATATATATATATATATATATATATATATATATATATATATATATATATATATGTATGTATGTATGTATGTATATGTATGTATATATGTATGTATGTATGTATGTATATGGGATATAAGAAAAGGTTACGGCGTTATATACGCACCACCACCTGATCAGCTGGTATACGTTGATGATTTTGCCCACAGTGGCCGAGATGATATGATAGGATGCCCTCAGAGACTTGATGATGTTATGAACACATGTACATATGCACGACATGACATTCATACGCATATGCATGACACTATAAGTATTTTATGATTTACAGAGTTATCCAAACTTATAGGTGGAGTCATTTACTATATATTTATTCCATGCCTTCTATGCACTTATTTACATACTCGGTACATTATTCGTACTGGCGTCCCTTTTTCCTGGGGACGCTGCGTTTCATGCCCGCAGGTCCCGATAGACAGTTCGAGAGTCCCTCAAGTAGGCTATCAGCTCAGCAGAAGATGTTGGTGCGCTCCATTTGCTCCGGAGTTGCTTATTTGGTCAGTATGATTTAGACACGTGTTGTTTAGTATGGCGGGGCCCTATCCTGACCTTTATGTTAAGTATGTACTCTTAGAGGCTTGTAGACAGATGTCATGTATACAAATGATTGAATGGCCTGTCGGCCTATGTTTTGAGTTTACAAATGATCATGTTGGCGCCCGTATATCACATGTTTAAGTTTTGTATCAGGTTGGGTCGTCCTGCATTAGTAATCCCCTATGTTTATTCTGGTTAGCCCATGATGGCCCGTTTGGCCCATTTGCAAATGAAAGTGTAATAAGAAAGATATGTTACATTGGTACTCGGTTGAGTAAGGTACCGGATGCCCGTCACGGACCATCTGTTGGGTCGTGACAAAAGTGGTATCAGAGCAGTTCTGTCCCAGGGAGTCTACAAGCCGTGTCTAGTAGAGTCTTGTTTATAGGACTGTCACTCTTTCTTCTTACTCTAGATCTTGTGGTAGAGCTCAGTTGTAAGAACTCAATTTCCTAAACTCTATCTTGTTCATAATATGACGATGCCTACATCCAGAAAGACGGTTGGTAAGAGATATAGTTGTGGAAGAGTTGAGTATGAGGAACTCAATTTTTGGCATCATGCTTATAATGGATAAATATGAGGTATTCATCAGATCATATCTATATAAAATGTGTAAGCTTCTTGATAAGTATCCCTAAGGCAAGAATGCCTATCCACTCTTAGGTTAAAAAGCAATAAAAGAATCAGAAAAGACAAGTTTCAACAAGTACAAGAAGCAAGGTGAAGAGGGGTACGAGGTACCTAGTTAGTAGAGATGAACATTATCTATAATTCAAGCAGAGAAATATAAGCATTTTGAGTTACCTTCAATTGTAACAAAGGTATGTACAATTGGCCACACCCATCTTATTTATGCCCTATGGAAGCTAATAGAAGTAGCATAAGAGAGGCACGGACATCAGGATCCGGCTGGGGTTAGAGTGACCCATAATGGTGAATGAATTGTTTGCGTTAGTTGACATTTCCGAAGTATATTGCAAATGTGCTAACAGATCTCCTTGTGAGACACCCATATGGTGAATTATAAAATAGTGCGGCCAGATATGAATATTAAAAAGATAGGCACTAGAAGCCTTGAAGGGATAAATATTATCTTTGTGTTGCTCTCGTCCCTAGTAGAGAAAGAATGTTAGGCAATTCGAAAAGCCAATGGATGGAGCAAGGGGAGCTAAAAGCAAAAGAAATGTCTTGTTCGAGTTTTTTGAATAAAGTGATAGACATAGATGTTAGCGGAAAATAAGAAAAGAGTTAGTGAAGTATTATACGTAAAATATGATACCTGGATGACAACGGTAGAAAAAGAAAAATGAAAATGATGACAGTATTACAGAGTCTATAGTCAAGTGAAGGAAAAGACGAAACATGATAGGCCTTGAGACAACAAAAGAGTATAGGCCATAAAGTCATATCTTCATTTCAAGAAATAAGTTCGCAACTCTGACGTGATTACCAGAAGGAAAAGTTAGACCCCGAAGTAATAAGAAATCGGTATGGGCTAGTGAACAAGTTAAACTAAACATGAATTGGGGACCGAGTGATTTGATAAGAGTCGGCACCATGAGAATTTCATATTGCGTTCCCGCGATAAAAGAATGGACGACAGAAGAATAACCCTTAAAGGTCATTCAGGAATACGCTTTCCTAAAGCAAGCAATGTGAGCAAAGTTAAGCTTAAAGGACTAAGTGTGCCAGTTACGCTAAGTGTCACCCTCGTGAGTAAGGAATTTTGTTATCCTTAGTGCAGAAGGATTACCGCAAAGCGGGTAAGAGTCATCGATGATGTGAAAAGATGCCAAAGAGGTAAAAACATCTATACGTAGATCATCGTAGTGCTAAATCTTAGTACTTCCCTAAAAGGGGGAATATGGAGTGATGTGGCATTAAGTCGGAATTAAGTGGTTGTAGTAACTATGGAATAATAAAGGAAGAATGTAATAATACTGAGAAAGGGATAAGATTGCACGTATCAAAATCCTGCAGGTATGCTGCAATTCCAAAACATTATGCAAATACGACATCAAGGAGAGGAAGTAAGGGTCCCTGCCCGAGATGTTATTGATAGATAAGGAGCCAGTGCGAGAAGTAAGTTAAGACCAAGGAAATGAACCAAGAAAGATTACGCGGAATATTGATATGAGAATGGGCCAACGAGTAGTTAGTAGTTAATTCAGGAAGGGCCTAGTTATGGCTAGACAAGACAATACAGACAAATCAATAGATCGTGCAAGATAAACAGAATGAACCCTAACATGGGAAATTCAGTCTCACAGATATGACATCACGACCTTGAGAAATACTCAAATAGGAGTTGGGGTAGTTAAAGATACCGTATGAGTGTTATGGAAATAAAAGAGAGTCCCACTGGGAAGACAGTCAAAACTTCAGTTCATAAGTAATCGTACGAGCACATGAGTGTGGAGGTAAGTAACAAAGGATAATTATAGGTAAGTACGAACATAAAAAATTATGTCAGTTAAGCAATATAACAAGCTTGTAACTTTACAAGAGCCAGAAGGTCCTCCCTAGGTACTACAATGAAAGACTAGTTGAGAAAATAAGAAAGAAAGCTTCAACCTAAACATAGTAACTAGAAGAAGAAATGGTCTTCTAATAGCAGTCTCACTACAACATTGTACACTCCATAAGAAAGTGATCTGGCACCTATCGTGGCTAATGAGTGGGAAGTGAAACCAAAAGTAATGGTCGAAATCATATGAGTTGCACAAAAGAAAAAAAGAAAAAATTTCGGCATGTGTGGGCACTAAGATAAGCCAAGTATTCATGCAACAAGTGGCAGAACTAGGGCTGGGCATATATCGGGTATAACCGATAGCCCGAAGAAAAAAAAGCTTATTGGGGTATCGATATCGGGTTATTGGGTTAACGGTTCAATAACGGTTTTGTATTTTTTCACTATTGGGTTATCGGTTCGAGCCACGGTTTGCCCAATTTCTTAACGGGTTAACCGATAACCCAATAAGATTTAATAAAATTAGAATTTTACCTTAAGTATATAAATACATCTAGGGCTTCATTATTCTCTCTTTTTCTCCCAATTTTCCCAGCCGCATTCAATATTGAAGTTTCACAGTTCACTCTTCAGACTCTGATTCAATTCTTGAACAGTTCTTCTTCAAAATTCAAGGTACAACCACATTCTTAGAATCTTACCGTAAGTTTTTATTACAAAATTAGTTCTTTGGTAAGAACAAATTTCGTTCCTTTATTTTGAGTTTTACAGTATAGTTCAATAATTAAAATATAGGATTTTTGATTGTTTTCATTTCTTTATTTTGTGCTCATGTTTTAGTACTATGTTTGTACTTGTTAATTTTAAGGTGAAATTGCTATTACTTTGTATTGTTATTAATGTATTTGGAAAACTGTTGTTGAAGAATTAACACTATTTCAATTGTGTTTGGACAACTGTTGAATTACTAGTACTCTTGTTGCTCTAGCTATAATTGAACTCTGGAAAATGACATTGATCTCTTGATTATGGTTTGGCAGGAAACCAAAATATTGTAATTTATTTTCCTGTTAACTAATATTTCAAGTGAATTGGAGATGAATGCTTATGGAGTTGTAGTATCAATTCTTGAGATTGCATAGGTCATGAATTGTCAAAATGAAACATGCTTCAAATATTAGTTGTGGCTAGAACACAGAATTGGGTAGTATACTATATGTGAATTCTTCTCTTTCTTGCTTAACTCTAGTGAATTGTCTTCTCTTTTTCGCTTAACTCCAGATTGAGTTATCTTATCGGGTAAATCAATAACCGAACCGATAATGGTCGATAACCGATAACTAATATCTTATCAGTTTGGTTATCGATTTATCATATTTGTAAACCGATAACCGATATGCTAAACCGATAATATTCATAACCGAACCAAACCGACCGATGCCCACCCCTAGGCAGAACGACCAGGAAAGACAATTTCTCTCATTTAAGGAATGTTGAGAAGGAACAAAAGGAATTATTCGATAAATGATCCAGAGTTAGTTACGTTATGAACGCACTTAAGATTTTGGAGCATTTCCCATGCAACATATATGTTGACAATCATACAGTCGTAGAAGACTCCGGTATAAGTTAAGAGAAACAATTGAGTCCAGGTCATAAACAATGGATTGAATAGTTAGAAGATTGTATCCTGAATATTCCATAGCGTCCATGAAGGGCTAAAGTAATACGATGAGCCGCAGATCAGAAGATAGCTTAAGCCTACATAAAGGCTGATCAGAAGGAAGAGGAAACTAAAGAGTTACGTCAACGAAGTAAATTAGGAGTCAGATTATTGGACCTAGAAAATTATAAAAATCGTGATTGAGAATATTGCAGAATTACTCTTAATATCAGAGGTACAAGAGAGATAGTACAACCACCATATGCTATAACGGCTCTACGATAAATCCAGTTAGAAGAGTACCAACCTCATAAGAAGTCAGTATGAAGCTCTCACCGGATCATGTAAAGAGCTGCAAGTATTATAATAGAAATTCAAGTTATGGATGTGAATTATACCTAGGTGAAAGGGAGGTCATGAAAGAGATAGAAGATATGATGGGAGACAATAAAGTTAGTAAGGTAAAGGTGAACAACGTACGAGATACTCAAATGCAAAAGGTTGTGAATAGTTTATACTTCAGATAGAAGGCTAGAATCGCGGGGATTCAATATCCAGGAATGATAGCGGCATTGTCAGTGGTATATCTTCCAGCCTATGGTTTCTATGTATCGAGAGGTCTAGTAAAGAGAGTAAATAAGAGTTAGAGACGATGTGATGTCTCGCTTGATGTTCCAGAATAACACAAGGAAATCTATGGTACAAGCAAGATGAAGGAAGGTTGCGAGTAGTATAAATGGATATGTGTAGGTCACAAGCTAAAGTATGGTAGAGCGATAAGGTTTTAGGAAGACAGGAGTAAGGATAAGAAAAGGCGAGTGAGAAAGTGGTCTATTAAGCCCATGAAAACAAGAAGAGCTGATGGTTTCTCTAAGTTATAAAAAGCTCAGTATAGCCTGAATGAACTCAAAGGAGTCTAAGACTAATAGCATTTAGAAGAGATGGAATGCTGCCCTGGTAGTAGAATGATGATGTAAATTGTGGCAGATAAAGGGTGACGTTTGGCCTTTGGCTGAGTAATGATTTGGAGGAAGAAAAGGAGGATTTCATGAATTTTACAGGATTAAGATACCCACGTAAGGTGAATCACATTGAGATGCTATGAAATGCGATTATTAAAGTACAGTATCGCCCCTAAAAGGATAAGAAAAATCACTTCAAATATTCCTCGATGGAACGTAAGCCCTAGTGGAAAGGTATGACGTAAGAAGTTTCAAGTTATCAATGGTATATTGTTGATTAATATTACGGTGAAATAACAATGGATGGACAAAAGTAACAAAGTATGAGATGAGATTAGGCCGCCATTCTTAAGATGAACAGTAATGAGGAAGCATTAAAGGACTTAGATTTATACATATGAGATAAGCAACGAAAGTAACCTGGAGTTTGGTAGCACCTCAGTAATGATAAATCAAAGTAAGAGTTATGGCAGTAAAGTCATACAGATGGATAAACGGATCTATGAAATAAGGTACAACAATAATCGTAAGTTTAACAAAGTACCGAGGGAAGAACTTCAAGTATACCTATAGACACCCAGAGGAACAGATTGTCATAATTCTATATATGTTCACAAAGTGAAGCCTAGAGATTGGCTAAAAGCCGGAGGAAAAAGAAGAAAAGAGTCGCATAGGCTCACATACAAGGAAAACGTCGTACAGGCTGCATGACAAAAGGTAGCAACAGTTGCTAGATTGGAATTATTCCGACCACAAGTCGTGGTGTGAGAAAGAGGCCTAAAGGGGGGATAACCTGGCCTTTGGGATCCATTAACAGAACAGTTGCCTAGATGGCAAGAGGAGTACTAAAGTATTCAGAAGATATAGGATATGAAAATGATAAATGCATCAGCCAACATTCGAGGACGAATGTTCCAAAGGGGGGATAATGTTACACCCCACGTTTTTGTACGTAGAAGTAGCCATAAGTAAATTGATGAAATCTCGGAAATGAGATGTTACATCCCGTATTCTCGTACGTTAAAGTTTTGTCGTAAGTTAATCGACGTAAGTTCGGGAATGAGATTATTTTGGGATTATAAGTATTACGCTATTTCACACAAGTGATAAGTAAATTCATGAAGGTGAAAGGGTAAGCGAATCGAAAGAAATGAGTTTCATCAAAGTTTGACATTTTTGGATAAATACGGTCCGAGCTACAATACCCGGTATTTATGGACTAATGTCATTCAAGCTACCATATGACCATGATAGTGAGGTATATAAAGTATGTTAAAAGTGAGTAGTATTTTAAGTAATTTGAGATAATTCTTAATTATGTGGATAATTGGGTAATTATGAATTTTTTTAGTGGGAGATTACCTTGTAAATTGAATTTTGTGGATAATTGTTAAGGGGGTCAAATCCACGTGTGATTAATGAGGGTTTGGCAGCAAGATAAATCCAACTTAATGACTTTTGAGTTATGATTAAGAAGTGTCACACTTAAGTTTATTATGTAGCTTAGTCATTAGATGTGGGGCCCACAACATATAAATCATAAAGACCTCTCTAATTTCCATTTGGTAAGAAACGGATCTTCAACAACATTTCGAGCAAAAATACCATATCATCTTAGCAACGTGAAGTGACTTCAATATTTCATACAAAGACTATGAAATATTATAGCAACGGGATTTTGCGATTCTAAGGGAGTACGGTGTAATCTTTCTCAAAGAATATCATACGGATTTTCCCCTACTTCGATACGCCGTTACATATTTTGTCGCAATCAACGTGTATTGGAAGGATTGTCAATAGAATCGGTTCAATTATGTTAAGGCTATCCCTTCGTTCTTTTGGCATGATCTATACGTCACAAACGAAACAAGAAAATGCACAATTTCCATAAATGACTCTATTCATAGAAATACTAGAGATGCTTATGTTCTTGATTCCCCATGTGTCATATTATTCTATCATATGTTCATGGTTCTCAAAAAGTACGTAAGTTGATAAATTTTATTTCATGATATTAATCAAAGCCATAATGGTCTTATGACACTCCGAAAGATTTTATTGACGTACTTCTCATGCATTGCATTCATTTATATTGACCCATCACCAGATGGCGTTATATACGTGTATATATGTATATGTATATATATATATATACGTAAGTTGATAAAGTTTATTTCATGATATTAATCAAAGCCATAATGGTCTTATGACACTCCGAAAGATTTTATTGAC